>CAKALU010042188.1:0-26732 GCA_916700995.1 Hozukius guyotensis
ACAAGAAAAGATGACGGTCAATATGTATAGTGTCGGGTGGCTGTGTATCTGGCCCCTCCGGTCCAGCTTTAGCTGCGGTGCCGCAGGGGTCTACCTGGCGCGGCTGTGCCGCGCACAGCAGCTGTGACCACTTCGTCCTCCTCACAGCTATTACCTCATTAACATTATGGTTCCCTTATAGAATTGGGTTTAAATCTGAAATATTGCCAAATAAGCGTGTTTGCTTCTCGCTTCGACACCAAATCCTCTGCCATCTCTTGGTCTGTCAAATGACCAACTCCTGCTGGTCTGAGCTCAGACTCCATATGGATGCATTCACTTTCAGTTTGTAGCGTCCGCGTCCGACTATTGATAACACGGCGCTGATACGCGAAAATGAACTACATGGGTTTTATTTCTGTTAAAAAAGCAAAACGACGGTGGTACGTAATGTAAGCGGTGTGTGCCCGACCACTGTGTAATACCGGTAACACCGACTACCGGTGTACCGACTACCAGGAGCTCAAGACAGGACATCAGGGACTTTATTATACTTCAATATGCAACAGTGAAGGTGAACTCTTGCTTACACGGATGAGACGATGCTAGGTTTCTGAGTTTTGAAAACCCAGACCAGAGATGAATGGTGTGTCACAACAGTGAAGGTCCTGCCCACCAGGTATTAACGTCACTTTTCCAAAGCCAACACCACTGCCAAACATTCCTGTTGTTGAATAATTCCTCTCTGCTGGATTTTAGGTGAAAGCAACACTCACTTCCCAAACCTGTTTGTTGAGCCATAACAGCACCCAACCCAACATCGCTGGCATCTGTGTACACAATGAAGGGTAATGCGACATCAGAGAACTAACGGCGATGAAGGCCGCCTTTTGCGTCGCCTCATGTCACCTCATGTCACCTCATGTCACCTGTGTCTTGGCCAAAAAGTTGCACTCGAACACGCAAAGACTACAGACAATGGCCAACTAGCACGTATGCCTGTGCCTGCCTGAGAGGAAACAACTCTTCATACAAGCAGGTAGCGGTAGTCTGTATTCGTCATTCAAAAAAAACAAACAGAAAACCGAAGACGGCTGATATACAAGCTCTTGTTATGATACATAAATGAAACAAAGCAGCGTTTGCCGACCATTTTCACACCACTCTCGTTCACCACTCAGCTTCCTTCAGATGGCCGTATTGTTGTGAAAATATCCGTGTGTTGGAATGATCAGATGAGATGAAGATGAAAAATGTGAAGAGTCTTCTGTGTTTTTCCTCTTGACTTTACTCGTTGGCTTGCTTTCTCACTTCCGTTTCTCTTCTCGTGCTTCACTTCATTCAACATGCTGAATCGGCCAAAAAGCCTCCGCCACAGGCAGAATAGTGCCAACGGTGCAGGACACACAGGTGTGTTCGGGCCTTAAGGTGAAATATGGGTGCCAAAAAATTGGTGGGGAAGCAAGACGCTGTTTCAAGGTTTCAAAAGCAGCTTTGGACCGTTTCCTTTTCAAAGCGTTGAGAGGCTCTGCTATTTGTGAGAAGTTGGGAACAAAGCGATGGCTCCAGCCAGCCGTTCCCAGAAACCTCTGTAGCTCCTTCATATTTCTTGGCATGGGAACGTCCTGCTTTGACAGTTTGCAAGCTAGTTAGAGCGGAGTACTTTTTCCCTCTTCAATGACTCTTTTTTTTAATTCAATAACATACAGTCCTGCAACAAAATCCAAATGCTGCAAAATTCTGTAATAATGACATTACTCTGATTTGTAATTACATTTTGGGGGATAAAAGATGAACATGCTAAAGTGAGGAATCTCATTATCTGGAAAAGTAATTGTTGAATCACTGGTGATGATGTTCAACGTACATATACAGTGTTATAAATGTGCACTATGGGTCAATTAACTTGACTTCAAAACTTGGTTGCTGCACCTTTAATCTATTTTGACAACGTTGAAATGCCACAAGACATTTTTACATCCTAATTTACATTAGCCTGGTTCATTTACACATGTTTATCGCACCCACTTTTCCATCTGTCCATCACACACCAGTATCACACGCACACACTAGGGGTGTAAATCACAGGTATCATCACAATATGATATATCGATTCTTTGGACAATGATACGATATTTGCTCATATCCCAAAGTCTGCCACGATACGATTTCAATTTGATTCAATTCAGGGGGCCTGCAATCGATATGAGACAATATCATATTCATATATATTTACTGGGATCTTCCAGACATTTAATGAAAAACAATCTATTCTTTTTAATAAAAAGAATAAGTGGGAATTGCAAAATAAAAATGATGATATGAATCAATGTTTTCACTTCAAATCAATGATATTGGATCGTTGATCATTGAATTGATGTATTGATCCAGATCGATGTATCGTTACACCCCCATCGCACACATGCATACAAAGCCTCACTTGTCTTACTCTACTGCATGCTCAACATATAATTACCAAAAAAACAAAGAAAAACAAAGGAGACAAAGTGAGACATTACATAATTAAACTTTTAACTTAAACTAGATTTTTGATTATTTATTCATTTATGGTCTCCTGCGTAAAAAATTAAATGTGGTTTTATCACAATCTACTATTTCTTTCTTATTGGCCTCTACCGTCCACTATCAAATAAAGCTGAAATAACTTAGATAACTGTGACTGATGTAGATATTCTGCATGTACCTGCCTCTTGTTTTGTCACGCGTAACCACATGTATTGTCATCGATCCTGACTGACATAATGCTGCGCGGCCTCTAATATCTTTCTGTCTCTGCTTGTAATATGCATAAATGTCCCGGAGGCAACATGTCAAAGATGTAATGACATTGTGAGTGTATACAAGCCTGGTCGTATAGGACCTGAGTCTCCAGATAAACAGATATCAGCCGCTCCCTGAACACATTATCTGTGTGTACACAATGACACACACACTGATTGACAGGTGTGTTCAGCAGGTATTTCTACACCAGTTGTCAATCTTACAGGATGAGTGATGCTGTGTAAAGTGTTTGATTTAGACACTGCACAATCTACAGAATATTGATCAACATAGGGATTAATATGGATACAAGCTAATCCACCTAATTTTGGACGTGACTTCAACACACATACAGCAGTCAAATGTAGAGAACTAGATAAACCTGAGGAAAGTAGTATTCATATAAACACACTAATGGGTTTAAGCTGCAGGGACCTACATCTATTTATTCTGAAACCGCAAATGTTGTACAGGAAGTCCTGATATATAAGGTGAACTAAAAGAGGGAACTGTTACAAAAACTTAATTTAAAACAACTCCAACTGTATTATACATAACTTGAAATGACTACAACACTAAAATAACATGGAACTAACAGTGTGGAGTGGAAGTGTATGATTTAGTTATAATGCAGACTCACTTAAATAGTGCTGTAATGTCTGAGTAATATCATTAAACTAGGGCTGCACAATTAATCTAAATTTTAGCGAAATCGCAATATGACCCACTGCAATTTTCAAATTTGTTAAAATCGCAGTATTTGTTAAAATCGCAATATTTGTTAAAAGTGAAATGTGTGTCAAAATACCATTTTAAATTAAATATTGTCAGAGATGTCCTGTCCTACACATCATATTTTGCAGACTTAAGAAAACATCTTTGTTCGGTGCAGATCCTCGCAAAAATCACACCATATTCATTTTAGCATGTTTTTCAATGAGAATAATGATGTAATAATTTTCATTCCCTCAAACATCACAAATCATATCGTAATTGCAATATCAGTCAAAATAATCGCAATTTGATATTTTTTAAAAATTGTGCAGCCCTACATTAAACACAATGATGATGAGAGAAACAAAGTAAAAACATATAAGGACAGAAGATTTTTTAAAGAAAACTGTATATTAGAGCAAATAAAGAAGAATGTGTCATTCACTTAAAATATACTTCATTTTCAAATTACACAATGATGTCAGTCTTTGCATAACTCTCTGGTCTGATATAACTCTCTCTGGTCTGATTCAGTCTCTGTGTCACTGTGAAGTGCAACAGCGCCCCCTGTGACTCAAAATGGTCTCTATCCAAACACACTGCTTTTGCAAGTTGAAATGGTGAAACTCTTTCATCTGCCAAAAGCCTCCTCATCCTTCTTTTGAGGAAACGCATGTCTCTCTGTTCTAATGATGGTTTGAAAGATTCAGATTCTATGAAAAGCAGAAAATTACACCATGTTATATTTGGTGTGTTTTTTCCAGCCTGCCCTCTCTGCCATCCGCCTGGTTTACCACACGGAAAAAATCTCTTCTCTTCCCTTCTCTTTGCTCCTCAATGCATGATTTAAAGTCTGATTATAACCTCAAATTGGCCCCGAAGACACAATTTGTGGAGAGTCTCCACTGTTTAACACAAAACGGGGCTGTCAGCACACGGACATCTAGGACACTATCTTGTCATGTGCAAGGGTGTGTGATCAGGATTTCTTGCCTCCTGATTCAACCTTGGAACAGTCTCAACCCTCATGATGATACTGATAATGATATTTTTAACACATTTTCTTCAGCGAGCTGAATTAAGCTGAATGTGACATTGTAGTTTTGAGCTGTAGGTCTGAATACGATGGGATTCTTTCAGTTAGGACAAGTAATTTGCAAAGATGTTTTTTTCCAAATGGAAAATCTTTTGTAGACGCACATCTTTCAATACACTCCATCGTTGTTTGTGTAAATGGATAATAATTTTTTTTTATTACTCACACAATGCAGCCATCTCTTTGGGAAGGTCTGCCCCAAACCGGCCGAAGAGGTGGCTACTGGCCAGCAGGTCAAAGGGGGAGTGGCTCCGCATGGAGTTGAAGGTGAACGGGTACATAGCTCGGGGGAAGCCGGTCATGTGACGCACTTGGTGCTCCCTGTTGGTTGCCATCGTGAAAAGTGCTGCTGGGTGGTTCGGGTGACTTTTCTCTGACTGTCTTGTTGTTTCCTCTTCCTGCGTCGTCTTCGTCAGGGGCCTGCGGTGAGTTTGAAGTGGGCTGCTGCCATGCAGCCGGGCTCAGCTGCTGGCTGCTCCGCCGTCAGGCTGCAGAGAGGTGAGAGGGATGCTGACGAGGTGAGGAAGAGAGACCAGGAGCCACGTGACAAAAAGACCTGGCCAGGTCCAGACTCTGTAGAAAAGGAGGGAAGAGAAGGAGGAAGGGTTAGATACTGGAACTAAAGTTTGATCCAGAGAGCACAGTGGCAAATCAATAACAATAATTCAACAGCAGTAGCCAAAACAATACCTCAAATACATCAAAAGCAAACTCCAGACGAGGTCTACAAGTGAAGAGGACCAAGAGCAAAAAGAGAGCGCTGAAGAAAGAGCAAAACTTCTCTTATGATTTTTGTCTGCTCTCAAAGTAGTGCGATGATTTCAGGCAAAGCCATATGATTTCAATCAGCAGAACTGTATTATAAAGGGTCTCTCTGTTCCCTCTGCCAGCCTGACTCTAGCCAGCCTGCTTGAGAACAGCCAGCCACAACATGGGTACAATTAACCCTTTACAACAACAGACACACATGACCTACTCATTCTCACTGTAAAAAACCCTCCTCCTCCTCTGTGCCCCTCTGTGAAGCACACAAACCGCTGAAGGTCTGTGATGATCACCATGTCTCACCTTTTCTGTCTCTCAGGACTCCCGTAGTGGCTCTGTGGACCCTGTCAGTAAGTTAAAAGAGGGCAGCCCTCCTCTCTTGTTTCTCTATGACTCTCTCATCCCCTTCAGTGATTTCATGAGAGGGTGGGGCTTAACTCTCTGTGGTGGAGCTGTGGTAAATACAGCTCGGCCAAAGAATGTCTTGTTGTTTTGGGCCTGCTTCGGCATGGGAATCAAACACCCAGGGTGGGTGAGAGACAGCGGGAGAGAATTATGAATTTACAGATGTCCCTCATTTAGCTAATAACAAGAGTACACAGATTCAGTAGAAATACGGAGTGCCAAAATATATATATTGCGAGAAATAGTAAACCCCTCTCCCTGTCTCTCATTTGTGCTGACAGACTAACTCAGGTGCACAAATACAGGTACAGTATACATTAATACACATTACTCAGTTACACACAGGGGCCTGTCAATTACAGCGCGGCTGCAAAGGGTCGCCCCATACCTGATTGAAAGTAAACTGTTCCACATGTGGAGGTAAAAATACCGGCCAGAGCAGAGCTCCTTTACAGGACAGAAATATGCAAACTCACACTTAGAGTCACACCAAAGCCATACCTCTTAGTTTAGCGAGAGTACACGGCTCCGCAGGTTTCATCTTAAAGGTTCAATTCACTCAACTGACCTCTTGTGTTCTTGTGGTATCTCACCATGCAGATTAAGCAGATTTATTTGTTCAGGTTTTGAGATATCTATTTCTGAGATTTCTGGAACCCAAACCAATATAATGGAGATGAATAAAAGTTTGTTAATGGTACTCAAGGAATTCAACTAGAAAAGTGCACTCAGTAGAGTGCAGATCTCCGCCAGGTGTGTCGGCAACAACCATTGCTGCAATGTTTGATTGAACGAATACGAACTACCGCTAAAATTTGTGTTCATTTTGCACTCAAGTTTTTAAAATGAGAAATTACTCTGTATTTTTCATTTGTCAAGTATTTAATTCACACAGGTGTATACGGAAATAGGCTTTACCATGTGGCTATTTCATATAAAGTATTTATGTATTGAATTACCAGAAAACATGCTATATCGTGATGTATATCGTTATCGAGATATGAAATATAGACCGATATTGGGATAGAAGATTTTGGCCATATAGCCCAGCCCTACTCTGTTGTAGTCGGCGTTCGGTTCAGTTTGTCATTTGCATGCATACATTCAATTGTCTTATTAGAAGTCCAAATCAAGAGAGGAGCAAGTCGTAATCAAGTCAGCAGTCACTGACGGTATAAAACAGTCAATAGAATGTTTTCAAGAAGAATGAATCACTGCAATCACGAAAGGTCCTTTTATACAGTCATAGATGAGCACAAAAATATTTGGCTGTTGGGTCCAACAGGATGCAAGATTAACGGTGGACACACACACACACACTCCTCTCTAGGAGGAGTTTGTTAAAGTATACGGCCTGTAAAACGCTAATTGAGAATTGCACATTGAATTCAAAATGGCTGACTTCCTCTTGGGTTTTGGGTATACCTCCAAGAGGCTTTTTTGTGCGTCTCCACATGTCACATCTGCTTACCAAATTTCATACATGTAGGTCAAACCTGAAGGAGGGGCTTAATTTTTCCAACTTTTTAGGGGGCGCTAGCGAGCCATTTTTCAACACCCAGGCCCGAGACCCTTAAAATATCAAATTTTACAACACGTCTGATAAGTCTGCAAAGTTTAACAAGCACCCTAAGGCCCTCAAAAATGCTATTCATTTTAATAATAGTAATTCCTTCAGTTTCAATAGGGTCTTCGCCGCCCGACGTTGTCGGTGCTCGCGCCCTAATAAAAATCACAATTTCAAAACCATTCACCTCCATTGCATTGGGAGGACATCTCAAAACCTGGACCAATATATACCAAACTGTTTTGGATGGCTCAATAGGGCTAAATGAAAAAAAAATGTGTTTGCTCTGATGAAAACATGCATTATTTTTTAAATATTTAGCTGCTGCATCTTATTAAATAGCTCTAACCACAACAGTGTGCTCAAGACTTCAGAGAACATGTGTTTGTTTTTTAATTAATGCAGTCTCACACTAGCACTGCAATAAATCCAACCTTCATGAAGATTATGTGTTCAGCTTTTGTTAAAAATGTTTTAGAGAAGTGTTGAATTGCGTGGCATCATAGGGGCCTCAGGGGCATACTGAGGGGTGTTTCTAATATTTAGTCTACCCTCACTGATATAAATGGACAAAATATTAGACTAATCATCAGGCATCTGTGCTACTATTATTAGAGTTAAATTCTTCTACATCCTTTTGTTGTTGCAGCAGCTATTTCTTCCCACACACGCGCACACGTACAGCACATTTAACACATTCACACAGAAAGCCACAAGGTCAGCGCAGTGAGTGTTGTTTTTAAAGTCATATTTCCCATATTGACATATTTTCTGTAACTGCTTGGCTCCGCTGCGGTTTCTCTTCACTACGAAGGCCAGTTAGGGAGAGTCCCTGCCACTATTTTCACAAAGAACTTTTGTGTTTGACGATCAGAAAATGTCAAACACAGGTTGGCCAGGTTGACAAAGTGTGTAGCGATTAAAAAAAGTGATTACATACATGGTGTGGAATGGTCACATTTTGCAAAAACATATGCACGCACATGCCTCTCTGAACGCAGAAACATACAAGCACGGACATGTAGGCTTGCAGAAGTGAACATACACAGATGTTTCTGTGACTTTAATCATGTTCATGGGCAAGTAATCAGTGGAAAACACACAGCGTTCACACATGCTGAAGCACCATTGAAAGCTGCAATTGACCTTGAAGAATGAAGGAGTAAATATAGGACGGAGGATCCCTCCAGATGCAGCTTTTGAGTCGTTCTCTTTAACCAATCAAATTCAAAGACCGAAATCACCAGTATGAAAGCCAGATGTATAAAAGGAGGAAGAAAAAATAAAGTGTCGAAAGCAGAAAAAAAGAGATGGAAAAAGATAGAGGGAAACAGAGGAAAAGAAAGGGAAGGGAGGAGCATAGGAGGGAGTTTCAAGCATCTGGCAGACCATGTGTAAGAAGTGAACAGAGTCCTATTAATTAGAGCCATACTGGAAACTGGATTAATAAGAGAAAGAACGGACTGTGGTAAAGCAGCATGGGAGGAGGGAGAAGAAAAAAAAAAACGGGCCGAGCAGTTGCAGAAAACATACATAAAAATAAAGCAACGGTTTTATTTCCACTAATAAACTATGAAATAATGTGTGCCCAAGCCAAGGAATGGTTTCTTTCTCTCTAATGAGTAACACCCCCCTCCGCCTGCCCCCTCGCTCTCCCTCCAGGGGGAATACACCTTGGGTAGGGCAACAAAAGCAGTGCTGTGTCTCCGGGCCTCCAGGCCTCAATGCTGCTTTTATGAGACCTGGCTGGGTCAGGTCAGACTGGGTCACCTGGTCCTGGTCCTGCTGACACACACATACGCAGACACTCACACACACAAAACTGATGCTCCCTTTTCCCAGACTACGGGGATTAAAAACAGCTTTAGTGTAAAAACGTTGGGGCTTTCCACCTCTCTGTCTTTTCCAACCAGCCACTACATACCGTCAACTTGGTTTGTTTTCACATAACTTCCGTCAAACTACGCTTTTAGGAGCTACCTCATTGTGTTCGGCGCGTTGCTGCAGCAGTTGTAAACATCTTTCAGCTGTAAACAGATGAAATGACAAAAACATTTTTTTTTTTGGAATAACATGTTTTAAGTGCTTATTAGGAGCATCATCTGGACTTCGTTACCGTGGGTGTAATTGTGACTAAAACTTTATGGTTTTTCCAACCCAAATCAGCTTGAGGTTATAGTTATGAAACTACACACACACACACACACACACACACACGCACACACACACACACACACACACACACACAGAGAAGGTCATTACTGAGAGTCTGTCCACACTAAGCTGGTTGTCATTTACGTGTGAAAACGACCTCACCAAATTTGCAACATGTAAAGCTGCATGATATCATTTATTTTCTCTCACTTTGACATGTTTAACTAATCAAAACAAATGGCAACCCCTGCATGGGAGTACCCTGTAGGACTCACAATTTGTAGGCGACAATCATTTGTGCCAACGCCTTCTGCATGTAAGCAGCACTTGAAAATTTGCCCCAGGTTGTTTTCATAAAAATCTCTGTTGTATTTTGGTCGGCAAACAACAAACTCACTCAGACAACATCTGGTCAGGAGTGGGATGGACCAGCCCAGTCGCCAGGAAAAAATGTAGGCATTGTAAGTTTCTAAGCAAACTAGGGCTGTCAAAATTAAAGCTGAAGTAGGAGACACTGGAGAAAATATGATTAAAAAAGTTATTTTTATAAAACAGTCACTATATCCTGATAGTAGTACTTGAAACAGGTAACCTGGAAATAATCATGTGCCTCTGTGTCCTCTGGTGCTCCTAGCATCTGCAAGATTTCAGAGAGCTGATCTGAGGTCTGCTGTCCATCTGCCGTCTATGAGAGCCGGCTGTCAATAACTCGCAAACTCTGATCAAACGGTCAAACTAGGCCGCGCTGATCAACTATGAATAAATATTCTGTTACTGTAATGCCTATTTCTCATCTCAAATGTTTTTCAGAATCATCTTGTGGTGTACTGTTTAGCTGTAAAATGAGAAAGTTTGTGACGCGGCAGCCATTGTGAAATCTGTTGAAGGAACGCCAAGTTCTGGTAACATGACCGGAGCACAGCCAATAGGAACGCTCTCTCAATGAAATGACCTGTGATTGGTCAAAGTCTCCCGTCACGGGCTAGATTTTTTAAAGCCTGAAAACAGAGCCATGAGGAGGTGCAGAAGTCTAGTTTTCTCTCATCATTATTATTATTATTATTATTCTCTTATCATGGAATTTTTGCTCAATGATGCCAAAAATAAACTGCCTACTGCCACTTTAACGCCATAATAAAATATTAACGCAAATTTGTTTTAATGCCACTAACTTCTTTAAAGCATTAATGCTAATTGTGATTTTTAGGTTGTGGCGAGCTCAGGTTTAAAGCTAGAGTTAATAATATATTAACTTGCATCATATGAAACTAAAAAACCAAAGGAATCCATTGGTACCAACCATGTCATACTAGCTTGTCATGAAGGAGGTTAAATAACGCTCCAAACTAACGCTACATTTTGGCGAGGAAAAACTGGCATAGCCATTTTCAAAGGGGTCCCTTGACCTCTGACCTCAAGATATGTGAATGTAAATGGGTTCTATTGGTACCCACGAGTCTCCCCTTTACAGACATGCCCACTTTATGATAATCACATGCAGTTTGGGGCAAGTCATAGTCAAGTCAGCACACTGACACACTGACAGCTGTTGTTGCCTGTTGCGCTTGAGTTTGCCATGTCATGATTTGAGCACATTTTTTAATACTAAATGCAGTACCTGTGAGGGTTTCTGGACAATATTTGTCATTGTTTTGTGTTTTTAATTGATTTCCAATTATAAATATATACATACATTTGCATAAAGCAGAATATTTGCCCACTCCCATGTTGATAAGAGTATTAAATACTTGACAAATCTCCCTTTAAGGTACATTTTGAACAGATAAAAAATGTGTGATTAATTTCTGATTAATCGCGATTAACTATGGACAATCATGCAATTAATTGCAATTAAATATTTAAATCGATTGACAGCCCTAAAACAAACACAAACACTTTCACCCAACACCGCTGTTCGTGTCACGCGTGAATCCAAAACTAAACGTTGACTTTACGGTTGTTAGACAAGTGTTATATATGGGTAAAGTGAAAAAGGGAAAAGTGCAGTTCAATAGTTAGAGTCTTTGATGATCAATCTGTCAGTAAATAGAAAATCAAACAAATGGGTTTTTCTTCTCTTTCCAATTATTTAGTCATCTTTCTGTTTCCAAACTTCCAGTGTGTGGGTTCAATCCAGAGCGATTATGAGTCAGCTGGAAAATAGGTAATGGTAGCTAAATTGCTACAGACTTGTCTTGACAGATTTGTTGGCATTGTTATATTGTGTTATCCTTTTGTGGATATGAGCTTTGCTTATCTGCTGTTCTTTCTCTTTTATTCTGAAATCTATTTGCTACTGTAAGTGTAATACTGAATACATTTTTTTGCCACTTTTGACTTGTACAAGGAAAGAGGAAAGTTCATGGTTTTCTTCAGCTTGCAGATGTAGCTATGGAGACATTGGAGTGTGATAGTAGGAAGGAAATCAAGAGGAAAGTAAGGCTGGGCGATATGTGTTACGTTAGTTACGTTATTTTTTTTTTATAACTCAAACCATGATTGTTTTCCTGACCTAAACATTGTTGCCTAAACATAACCAATCGCTTAAAGTTAATGACGTGGCATTGTGCTTTTCTGCAAGCGTGATACAAGGCTGATATGAAACTTATTTTTGATTCAGAAACGACGACATTCAATGTATCCCATATCTATAGGACTGCAATGTCATCTGACAAAATCAACATAAATACATACAGCTTTACGACAACACCTGTATTTTCTGTAAGGAGCGGCAGAAAGTCGACTTCTTAAGTTCACTGCTACACATAATGAAAAGTTAACGGTATGGCAGTTAATGGATTTGTTTTGGTCTTAGATCCATCAATCTTTGGTGTATGGAGAATTTTGGTTACATTTTCTGTTTTTTTTTTCTGCACATTATAGAAAAATGTTCTGTTGGTGTGGAGATAATGTGGTGCAGCATTTTTAGGGGAATAGATGACTGGAGAATTACAGTTAATCTTCAGTTTTATGGTATAATGAGTCCACTTTTAGGGCTGAGAAATGTGTGGTAACAGGAAGTGTCTTTCAGTGTCAGTTAGTGAATGAACAGCCGCTTCAGTTAAAGTGCTCAGAAAATGGAGCTTGATCAGCGTGCGTAGGTTAAAAAGAAATATACATGTCGTTTAGAGCTGGCACTCTTGACTATCCACAGTATAAAAGTTTGCTTAGTCAATTGCCTTGGATACGAACCAATTATTTTATAGACCAGGTAACAGTATCCATCTGAAAGGACTAATAGCTCCTAGTTTCCTGCCCTGCTCTTACTGTTTGGAGAGGCTTCACAGTGGCAGCAATATAACAGCTGTATAGCTAGTGTACTCTTGCATGGTGGCCATCAGTACTTCTGCACATGTCAGCATGCATCAGCCTGTTTTTTACAATTCTTTTACACTTCAAACACTCAGAGTCCCTCTTCACTTCTACCAGCATCACCGAGTCAGTCTTACTCTGAACAGGCTCTTGGTCACCCTCAACTTCTTTTTGTTGTCTCAATCCTAAAATCCCCCATCAATGCCACATAGACAGGTTCTCATTATTACTGACACTTCAAAGTGAACTCTCCTAGAAGAACTAGCGTTGTACTGATGGAACGAATTTGAATAGGTCTATTAGTTGGAAAGGGTTGACTGCAGGCTGACTGCAAGAGTAGTATCATTCGTCAGTGCTTTGTCAGTGGTGGATGGGTACCCTGTGGTTTGAGGTAGAGGTAGACCGATTAATTGGTTTGGCTGATTAATCAGCATCGAAATTACATTTTATAAACTATTGTTATTGGCGAAACTGGGCTCTGATAGTGGCCGATGGCTGCACAGCTGCCACCAGTCACGTTGGAGGCTCCGTACACAAAGTCAAGGTAGAGGGGGGAGAAAACAAGTTATCTCTCGAAAATATAACGCAACACTATCAGCTCTTTGTCCACAATACAAGACAGGCAGACAGGGAGGAAAGGAAATAATTCACTGTTACTTTAACTTGCTTACTGTACCAATATGGCGTTCTCTCTTCTTAATAATCCAGCCACATAACCAACTATCCATTCATGAAATTAAATCACAGACACAGGATCCTCCTGACCCTGGGAATATTCACCAACATTAATGGTTTGAAAGAGTGCCATTTAACGATGTACGAGACACGCAACAGAAGTAATCCTGGCCAGTCATACTGTAAGCCACAGAACAGCGCACTGCCCATTGTAAATAAATAGAATACTTTCCAATGATGTAATTCAACAAATCACACTTCAGGATATTCTCTTACGAATTATTAAATTCGGAGTGACAAAAAAAACTGATTTATTAAAAACGGCGTATGCAAAAGTAGCCGACTAGGCTGCTGCAGAAGTAAAGAAGATATCGGCAGATCAATCGGCGTTTTCCTGCTCCAAACTATCGTTATTATGTCGACCTTTAAAAATCCACTATCAATCGGCCTCTAGATTGAGACACCCCTTCTGTCTCTGGTCCTTTTTGCCTCAGTCCCTCCTGAGGGCAATAAACACTGAGGTGTATGGATAGATTATCAGCAAAACAAACAGGTGTAAAGGTGATCATCTTGACTTTAGTAAGCCATGATTAGGGGGTGGACTTTAACTCCGTTATGAACAATGCCATTTTTATCTGTCGTTCAATAATTTCTGGTTGGTAACCAGCAAGGGACTTGAATAAAATATTAGTAAAGTAATTTGTGAAGATAGTATTGCAAATAAATAAACTGAATGTAAACAGGAATGTAGTGAATGTGCATGAGAAGTTATATATACATATCATATGAAACTACAAAAACTAAGGAATCCATTGGTACCAACCATGTCATACTAGCTTGTCGTGAAATTTTGTTGAGGAAAAACTGTCAAGGCCATTTTCAAAGGGGTCCCTTGACCTCTGACCTCAAGATATGTGAATGAAAATGGGTTCTATGGGTACCCACGAGTCTCCCCTTTACAGACATGCCCACTTTATGATAATCACATGCAGTTTGGGGCAAGTCACAGTCAAGTCCGCACACTGACACACTGACAGCTGTTGTTGCCTGTTGGGCTGCAGTTTGCCAAGTTATGATTAAAGCATATTTTTTATGCTAAATGCAGTACCTGTGAGGGTTATATATATATATATATATATAATATATACATGTATATACAGTATATGTATAGAGAGAGAGAGAGATTGAGTAGATAAGTACAAGTACTAGTTCAAGTATATAAGGGTGAAGTGACAGTTTAAAGGTAAAGTGACAATGGTAATGAGCTCAGAGCTCAAGAGTTCATTCGTCTTATGGCCTGCAAGATGAAGCTGACCCTGAGCCTGGTGGTGCGGGACCAAATGCTACGGTAACAATATGTGGCTGAGGTTATTGGGGTCTTTCATGATCAATCTGCCAGTAAATAGAAAATAACATAATGTGGATTTTTTCTCTTCCCAACTATTTAGTCATCTTTCTGTTTCCAAACTTCCAGTGTGTGGGTTCAATCCAGAGCGATGTGAGTCAGCTGGAAAGTAGGCAAGTATTCAATAGTAAATTGCTACAGACTTTCTCCTTTTGAATCTTTTGGTTTTGTTATCTTGAGTTGTTCTTTTGTGGATATGAGCTTTGCTTATCTGCTGTTCTTTCTCTTTCATTCAGTCTATTTGCTACTGTAAGTGTAATACTGAACACATTTTTAGACACTTTTGACTTGAACAACAGAGGAAAGACTTAAATACAATGTCTGCATTTGAAACAGAGTTTCTGTGCATGACACAGAGCCTCAGAGTAAAGTAAAAGGCAGAGTCTGAGTGGATATGAAGGCTAAAAATGCCCCAAAAAATAGCCAAATGCAAGGAAAAACATGACTTCAGCAGGGACAATTAGCTGTAAACCATAAAACCACAATCAAATCTGGCGTATTCTGAGAGAACGCAGCCAGGGATGATCTGTGCTGAACACACCAAGTAGAAAATGCACATACTGACACACAGAAACCATTACAGAGGGGAAAAAACACAGGCACAATCACCCACAAACAACATAATTAGATTTTCCAACAAATGACCGTACTATATTTTATGTCAAACTGACATGTAAAAATGCCTTTTGAGGAATACAAATATTGCTGGGCCATAAACCATCAGTGTCTGACAGCCATCTTCTAACCACAAACTGTTTCTGGCTGTGGCAAACACATATTTTCATTTTATGCAAGCCATTATGTTGTTAGCTTAGTCAAGAATGTACACATAGATGTATATATTAGGCCTCAAAACAACATTTGATATCTGATTTTCCAAGAGTTATTACTCAGAGACATCTTTCAAAATGATTACCAGACATTCATTTTATGGAAATAATTTCCAGTAAACAGGATCTTCGTCGCCTAGTTTATATAGAGGATATAAAAAAACTATGAAGTTTGAGGGGGACGAAGCTGATACATTTGGTCCCTGTGACTTATCAACAAAAAAGACAATAGTTCCACATTTTGGGAAATACATGATTTTGCTTCCTTACCGAGAGTTAGATGAGAAGATTGATACCTCTTTTGTCTCTATGGCAAATATTAAGCAGCCCATTATCTTAGCTTATAGCTAACAGTTAGCATGGCTCTGTCAGGACCAGGAAGTCACAGCGCCTGGCCAAGAAACCCCACATTAAACCCACATTTAAACAACTGAGATATAACGTGTTGATTAGTGAGCTTTAGAGGTGCTGGCAGGTAGATTTTGTTATCTTTGGACAGTCAGGCTAGCTGTTTCCCCGTTTTCAGTCTTCAAGAGGAAACCTCTCGGTCTGAAAAGCGAAGCCAATGCTGAAGTGCCTTAAACTTGGATTATATCCAGCAGGGGGCAACTCCTCTGGTTGCAAAAAGAAGTCTGATTGTATAGAAGTCTATGAGAAAATGAGCCTACTTCTCACTTGATTTATTACCTCAGTAAACATTGTAAACATGAGTTTATGGTCTCAATCGCTAGTTTCAAGTCTTCTTTAAAACAACGTGATGTCCATTTGGTAAATTATGGTCCCATTTAGAGTCAAATAGACCATAGAGCAGGGTATGCTTTAGGGCGTGGCTACCTTGTGATTGACAGGTCGCTACCACGGCGTTGTCCGCCTAAAAAACAAAGTGCCGATGGCCAATATGCCTAACTCGAGGCTTCAAAACTGCAGTTCACAAACCAATGGGTGTCGTCTCGGTGACTACGTCCACTTCTTATATACAGTCTATGGTCTTTATGCTAAGCCAAGCTTCATATTTAGTATACAAACATGAGAGTGGTATCAATCTTCTCATCTAACCCTCTGTGAGATAGCCAATAAACATATTTCCAAAACATGCTGAACTAATCCTTTAACTTCACACCCGAACTTGGACTTACAACTCAGTCTTCAATCGATCCACAGCACATCTATTAAAAAAGAATTACAGTAAATATACTAAAGGGATGTTTCCATCATATAAAAATATTTATGGACACAACCACTGTCAGAAAAGAGTTTAGTTAAGGTGAATATGCTTAAACTTGGTATCCTCAACATTGCAATTTTCAAGTTGACAATCAATGGAATTATTAACAAAAAAGTTTTTGCATAAGTAACTTTTTCAGTCACTAAAACTACATGGAAAACTATGTATTTAACTAAAACAGCATGTTTCTTTAAAAAAGATTTTATTATTATAAAAAAAATACATAATCAGAGAATCGAAAAAGGTCATTTTAAACTTCATGAATAAATCCAAGTTTTCAATTAATTACATATATGCTTATTGTTTTTATAGTGTTGTGTTATTCTTTCTTATGTAGTTTATGTTGAGTGTCTTTGAGCATCTAGAATAATGCTATGCTATAATAAAAAATAACCATTTTGATTATTGATTGATCATTTACCCCAATTTTTACTCAAAACGGCCAAACACTCACTTGTTCCAACTTCCTCAATAAGTATACTTGTAGTTTCTTTAAATCTTCTATGATAGTAAACTGTTTTTGTACTGGTGGTTGGACAAAACAGGCAATTTAAAGCTGTCAGTTTGAGCTCTACCAAACAATGAATCGATTCATGTAGAAATGATTAGGGCTGCCCCCTTCATTAGTTTAGTCAATAAGTCATTTCTCATGCTTTTTTCATGCTGAATTACTTATTTCCAAGAAACTTGTGAGCACATCTCTGAGAAACACAAGATTTAAAGATTAGTCGACATCATATGAGTGTTAGTTGATTAAAGTTGGTCGAGGAAAGCCCTAGAAATGATTATTGTTAACTTGGATTATAAAATAGAGTATAATCAACAGATATTCACACTATCCGCAATCATCAAATCATCTCCAGCCATTAGTAAATGATCTGACAGTCACTATGGGCACCTTGTTTATTCTTTACCACAAAGTTGTCACTTGACTCTCGACTGACTTATGGCTTTACACAAATTTAAACTGTCCGACATACTTGGAATAACACAGTGTGAATTCTGTGTTAGCAGTGCTAATGGGGATGATGTTGATGATAGTAATGCTTCATAAAACACACAATGTTGTCATTATGTGGTGCCAACCCTGTGGGCTGCCGGAGGTCTCCAGGTCGGAGCCGGGGTCAGGTCCTGTCGCTCCAGGCTCAGCAGCCCGGGCCATGGGTCAGGCCTAATTGAGGCATTTGGTAGGCAGCTTTTCATTTAGTATTAAAGTGAAAAGTGTGTCTAAAGACCGCCTGAACCCCCCACAGTCTATGTGTTACTCAGAGACACACTCAAAACCTGTGCCTTGCTGTTCCTCCACACAGAGGATTAGAAGTGTGTT
Organism: Hozukius guyotensis; assembly: GCA_916700995.1. Classification (NCBI taxonomy): domain Eukaryota; kingdom Metazoa; phylum Chordata; class Actinopteri; order Perciformes; family Sebastidae; genus Hozukius; species Hozukius guyotensis. Next base: position 18,236 of record CAKALU010042188.1, read on the forward strand.
TAAAGGGACTTGTAGCTTGCACTGAAGAGCAGCCCCGGGCCACGATTAAACACAGAGAAACTCTTTAGACACACTGAGACACATTCAGTCTTGAATGTTGAAAAAGTGCAGCGAAAGTAATAATGACTGTTACAAGTGATTTCCAAATCTCTGAAGCCAATTGGGCACGTCAGTCCGAACCACAGCCAGTGCATGGCTCTCAAAATAACTGTCGACCGTATGTAATTCTGCAGAACAAGAAAACATTTGTGTCTTCTGCTCTCAAAAACAAGTAGCAAAAGCTCGCTTCTTGTTTCGGACGTTCCAAGTTTCCATTTATGTGTAGCGAGCATAAGAACAACCCTGTACAAAATCAAACTCAGCTGACACGGACCAGCAAAGATGGAGGGTTTTTTTTTTTTATATTGAGGAAATAAAGAAGAAAGAAGTCAGTGAGACGGAGAGAAAGAAAGAGGGAGAGGAGCCAGACAGCCTGCTCAGCCTGAGGGGCTGTCATTCTTGAAAAGTGTAGAGAACAAAGATGAGATTGCAATGCAGTTAAAGGAGTTATATCCAACACACCCAAAACCATGCACACATTTCTTGCTAGAAAATTTCTTCTCCAAATGATGAAACCAAGAAAAAAAAAAACAGCACTTAACCAAAAGCAGATGCATCCACCCTAAATGTTAGATTTTAAAAGCTGAATAAATCTGACCTGGGATCAGAGAGACAGAGTTCACTCAGTAGCCGGCACTCTGCGGACGTCCACTGACAGAGAAAATGACCAAGTGATGAAAAGCATGGTAAAATCAAGCCTCAATCAGAAGAGAAGAAGGCGACGACAAAGAAGGACGGTTATATTTAGCGAGTCTGTCACTGCTCTCCAGAATGTGATCTCTAATATACTATGTATTGTTTGCACCCAGATGTTTATGCCCCGCTTATAGACTCGTCCACCTATTCCTGTGGACGTGCTTATGAGCATTCCTCCGCACATTAAGGAAAATTAATCTGGAATAGATTTGTCGAGAGTTTGCTACAATAGCTGGCAGCGGGGCCTCGCGTTGAGCGTGGAGTGGCATGCTCAGCAGGGTGGTGTTAGCGGACAGACGAGGGCAGCTCGGATCAGCTGGGAAGAAGCACTCAGCAGATAAATAGCATCTTAATCACGATCATCAATCAAGCAAAGCATCTGTATTTATACAGCACATGTCGCACAGAGGATGAAATGATTCACAGACTGTATAAAAAAGGGGGACAGTAAGTGTATTCACACACACACACACACACAATGCAAAGCAGCAGTGATTAGACACACAGCAGACTGTCTTGTGATATCCGGAGTAGCCTATTTCAGTGTTTCCATCCCGCTTATGTAATTGTGTGGATGGAAACCTGTTTACATAACCTTCGGGGAGGGGATGAGTGACTGAGTGTGTTCATACTCAGGTAGACCAGACCTACGCAGCCATTTGTGATGCTGATGGAGTGATCCATCAAGTCTGACAGCCAGTCTGTTGGCTGAGAGCCTGCAGGCTAGAGCAGCCACTTCGTCTGCTGCTGGAAAAATGGCCTGAGATGGTTACCGGGCTCACCTGTAGCACTCAGACGGCACCAAGACTGATAGAAAACAGTGTGTAGCAACTTTCTTCTCTCATTTTTTTAGGGGAATTCTAACATTCATTATTTAACATAACACATTCCCCTTTCTTTTTCCGTGTAGAGGACCTCATAATCTTTCAGAAACTGTGGGTTCATGAAGTCAGGAATAAACACAGAGATGTGCATCCATCAGTGGGGAAAAACACACACATACATCTCCACAAGCATTCATCTCCTCACATGGAGCGGCCCCGGAGCACATGCAAGTGCCGATCAGCTTTCATTCCCCTCCTTAGCTGTTTCTGTTGTTCTTTCTCCCTCGCTCGAAATCTCTGTTCTCAATTAAAGCTGTCCTCAGGAAACTCAATCTCTCCGCTCGTGCTGTCCCAGAAACACACACACACACACACACACACACACACAAAGAGAGAGAGCGAGAGAGACAAGAGAAACACACACACATCTCACTCATGCTCTGACATGTCTTCTTTTCTCACACACACCGACAGAAGTTATAAGGAAAAGAAGATCTTGTAAAAATGGGATTGAAACTTACCAGACGTGGGATGTGAACACGGCACACAGTGTGGTGGTTAGCGAGGGTGAGTCAGCGGAGAAACTATAGCTGAGAAGGAGCGTAGTAGTTGTGTTTGTCAGTCAGAAGTCCCTCTCACGGCGACGATAGAGCTCAGCCTGTTGCATTCCGCCTCCCTCTCCTTTTCCCGTCTCTCTCTCTCTCTCTCTCTCTCTTTCTCACTAACACACACCCTCTCTCCCTCTCTCTCTCTCTCCTCCTGAAATCATTGTGTACTTTGATTCACAAACCCTGCCTTTGTCACGTGATCCAACACTTCAAATATACAGCACATTTTTTACCAGCCACAGAATGCCCGAAGGAAGGGAAAACAGGGTCCAGAAAGCTTAGGTTTCAACTCGCTGCCCACCCCCTCTCTTCCCCTGTCTCTCTCTCTCTTTCTTTGTCTCACTCTCTCTCTTTACCTCCACTCCTTCTACACTGTACTGTCAGTCAACGCTCTTTTGTTGGATTTCAACTCTGCGAGTGTTTGTTTTGCATTTCTAAATTTGTTCCTCCACTGCTCACCATCCAAAGATAGGCCTCCACTAACACACACACACACACAGCCGAGCGGTGCACACACACTCGCACTAATGAAACAGTCATTAACTCACAGACATACACAAACACACATGCTGCAGAGGGCTGCACACCTTAGGGGATATCAGTATCAGCCCTTGGCTTTCGCTCCGTGTTTACAATGCCTCGACTTTGGGGCCGTGGCCAGCCGATGTGGGAGTCCAGGGGCCTGGGGCCAATCAAGGGCCATTCGGTGCTTTATTGTGACTACATATCCCTGATGGGGAAGAAACGCGCTCAGCATCAGTGTCTTTATGACTCAGGACGATGGAAACAATAACTCAAAAACTGGAAATGCAATGTTCAGCGTCAATTATGTTTTTGTGTAACAAAATGAGTATTGCAATTGCAAACAGTGAGTCAATCTGTACAGGCAGATCACATGAAAACAACAGTACAAGTTAAACTTGTTTACAGTAAATTGCAAATACTATTAAACACAAAATAAGGACTTCAAATTAGAAGAGTGTGCAACAGATTATGTACAAAACAAATCCAGGTAACACTTCATTTTACAGGTCCGCAAATTTCATGGCAATAAGGTGATAATTAGAAAGTAACCTATTTTATTTTGAATTACTGCTAAATTACCCCAATATTTACCTCAAAATGTATCGGAAATTACTTTGTTTGGCTGTCTTGACTTGGGACTTGACTCTGGACTTATATCTATTATAAATATCTTTTAATAATTATATTCCGCTATTTCCCAATAAGCAGTAATAAATAGCTGGTAAGTTATTTAATACATTTTCAGGAAAAGAATACAAAGTTAATTGATATGCTTTATTTCCATGTCTGCTGGTAAATAGATAATAATTATCAAATAACTTCTTTGCAATTTCTTAAAAATCTCCCTGATTCATTACATTAGCTACCAGGTTACATTTGTGTAGACAATAAGTCACACAATGGTGAGATTTGTGCCTGATCAGAAGTGTCTTCTATTAGTTTTGGTTTTCCACCTCTGATGAAGAGCAGCGCACAGCCGCTTCTCAAGCCTAAGGGCCCTATTTTAACCATTATATGCTATTTCAGCATATTATTATTAAATAATGTTTATAATAAATACATTTTCGATTAATTTTGAGGTAAATATTGAGGTAATTTTGCAGTAATTCCAAAAAAAATTCAAATAGGTTACTTGGTAATTATCACCTAATTACCATAAAATATGTGGACCTGTAAAATGAAGTGTTACCCAAATCCACAGTATAGATATCTGAAAATCATATACGAGCCTGGTATATATGTTATAGAGGACTTCATTAAATCTCCAAAATGCAAACTACCATGAGCTGTTTTCCATCTTTCCTAGCCTGAGAAATACAAAGGGCCATTCTCTCGGCAGTTCCCGCACCTTTAAATCAGTTCAAGTGGACTCTTTTCCTCCTACAGGATTTTCCTATAAGCAAATCAACCCAGCAGTTTTCTGGTAAGGAAGCACTTAATGGCGATACATTTGATCCGTGATGAGATCAAACCTGGCCAGTCGGCCCCTGGGGGGCAGAGCTACCTGCCTCTTCATGTCAGAGATAAAACTGTCTGCTTCTGTCTGACTGTCTGACTGGCCTCAGTGGCGAGCCGGCCCACTACAGTCAGCGCAGGTCACCTTGCAAAACACTCTCAGTTTGACTGGTTAATTAGGTTTTAAAACACAAAATAGCTGTTTTGAGTCCTCAACACAGGTTTAATATTTATTATGAAATCGTTAAAAGTTATGTTTTTATCAACCATGTCTCCTAACAATGACATTTATGTACACTTTAATAAATTATTCATACAGTTTGTCTTAAAATCACGAAGTTGGTCATTATTGTTGAGTGAGTCTACCCCATACAGAAAAATCTGTGAGAATAATTGTAATTAAATACATCGAAATAAATTGATGCCTGGAAACAAAAGGAAAAATTTAAGTAGTAAAGAACTTTTATAAAAATGTTTTAAAATGTCAGATTTCCTTATTACATCCAATTTAAACCAAATCAGACTACAAAGAGGTCTTTTATTTATCCGTATTACTAAGCGAAACAGTTTTCACGGAAAACATTACAACACTACACTAAAAGCTTTAAAGGGATAGTGTGAAGGATTTGGCAACATGGTGTGGTTGCAGATTGCAACCAACTGAGTTCTGCTCACTCCTCCCTTTCCAAGACTGGTAACATGAGCCGCGAATGCAGGGCAAAAATGTGGTAACATAGTAACGCCGTTCGCCTCGCTCAGAGGCCATCCTTACCATAATAACACTTCTTTAGGAGCAACGGAAGTCAGATGGCGGCTGGCGGTACCACGGTTTTACACTCTGCGGCTCACGTTACCGCAGTTTCACAAGCGTGTCGGAGAACTACGGTGGCCTTCAGGTAACATAAAAACGCAAAAGGCTCTCACTAGAGTCAGTGTTTGGTTTGTCCGTTCTGGGCTACTGTAGAAACATGGCAGAGCAACATGGCGGACTCCATGAAGAGGACCCGCTCCCTGTGTAGATATGAAGGGCTCATTCTAATCTAACGAAAACACAACGATTCTTAGTTTCAGTTGATTATACACTAATGAAAACATAGTTATGAATATTATATTCCATTTCTGCTAATAGATAAATACACATACAATACACTGTTCCTTTAAACAGTCCCTGAACTGTTTAATTTCTGCCCTTATAAAAGACACATACAGTATATACAACAACAAAAGCAAGTTATGTCTTTTAGCCACAATATTGGGGGCTTTATATAAAGAATGGAACGAAGCATTAAACCATCAAACTGTACGATATCCCCACAATTAATCCCACTTGCTAAATCAGGTGTTGTTATGCATATTCTTGTAGTTTTATGATTAAATATACAAAACATGCTGGCAACACACTTCTGCGAAATTGACCTCTTCATGGGTTCCTGTCATATATGACATGGAAACAACAGATCCAAGCCACATGGTGAGGGTGGGAGGGAGGGAGGGATAAATGAATAGTAAATAGCTTTCTGCAGTGATACAATGTGTGTGTGTTTTCAATAGTAGAACAAAAGAAATATCTGGAATGGATTTTGTTAGTGTGGGACTTAATGTACAAATAGGAGACAGATATTTATTCTGTTGTTTCCTAGTTCAGCACCTTTTACTATACATACACTACTGAATGGAAACTTAAAAAAGCATTGAGTATATTAACATTAACAAAGTATTTAGTTATGTCTACATTAGGGCTGTCAAAGTTAACGCGATAATAACGCATTAACGCAAATCCGTTTTAACGCCACTAATGTCTTTAAAGCATTAACTCAATCGATCTTTCAGAGGTTGTAGCGGGCTCAGTTTTAAAGCTAGAGTGAAGATACTGGTATCATCTGAAACTAGAAAAGCTAATCCATTGGTACCACCCATCCAACCATGTCATATTAGCTTGTTGAGAAGGAGGTTGAATAACTTTCCAACCGTACTCAAAATTTTGACGAGGAAAAACTGTCATGGCCATTTTCAAAGGGGTCCCTTGACCTCTGACCTCAAGATATGTGAATGAAAATGGGTTCTATGGGTACCCACGAGTCTCCCCTTTACAGACATGCCCACTTTATGATAATCACATGCAGTTTGGTGCAAGTCATAGTCAAGTCAGCACACTGAAACACTGACAGCTGTTGTTGCCTGTTGGGTTTGAGTTTGCCATATTATGATTTGAGCATATTTTTTTATGCTAAATGTAGTACCTGTGAGGGTTTCTGGACAATATTTGTCATTGTTTTGTGTTGGTAATTGATTTCCAATAATAATTGTATACATTTGCATAAAGCAAGCATATTTGCCCACTCCTATGTTGATAAGAGTATTAAATACTTGACAAATCTCCCTTTAAGGTACATTTTGAACAGATAGAAAATGTGCGATTAACTCGCGATTAATCGCGATTAACTATTATAATCGATAGACAGCCCTAGTCTACATTAAACCTTTGTCAAAATCTGCATTTTCTGCTATGAAACTTGACATTTTTTTATCACTACATTCACAAATATGGAACTGGGGACCATCCAATCAGAGGCTTCAACCATCTGAGTTACTGCCACACTTCTCAGCAACAGTGTCGGCGAGGGAGGTGAAAGGTTAGTCCCGTTTGTGTTTCTGTGTCAGTGAAATGCACAAAGAGGAGGGGAGGCTACAACATCTGGCTGAGTGTGAAAGAAGCATTTGTATATTTCTGACTGTAAATCTATGGGGCAGTAATAAGCACAACATGTTGATACATGCACACACTCACAGACATTTTCATTCTCTCTTGCTTTTGTTCTTGTTTAGTGTCAAAAGGGTTGACTAAGAAAGCAGATTAGGAACATGAGAAGGGTTTCGATGAGGCCTGCAGGTAGGATATTGGAGGCCTCTGATAAAGAAGGCCTAAAGGTGTACAGCAAAAAGAAGCAAGAACAAAGAAACAAAGGAGGAAAACTGAAGAGGAAAAAGAGGGGAGCTTATAACTTTCTGCAGAGCTCGAAATGGGGCCCTTTTTGGCAGCGAGCAGCGGAGAAACCACAGAATGGTGCGACTCTGGAGTTGAGGGGTGGAGGAGGCAGGAGGCAGGAGGCAGGAGGAGGGGGGGGCGAGCAAAGGACAAGGAAGCAGGAGAGGAGAGAGAAGAAAAGAAAGGGTGAAGGAGGAGGGTGCAGACGGCAGGTTTTAATCAGCAACAGGCTGTTGGTAATGAGATCACTATCCCACTGCTCTCAGATTGATGTCATGTGAAGCTCTGTGGTGCACGGAGAGGCATGCAGAGGATGACAGGCATGCATGACAAGCTCGCTCTCTCGCTCGGGCACACACACAAACATACAACCGTACATGCATCGAAGACAGAGTTACACTCATACTAAGGCTGGCAAATGCCCACAAACCAAAAGACACTGCCACCAAAAAAAAAAATGCACAAGACACAAAGAACCTTTAATACACCACAACTCCCTGCTGTTAATTTTCTTCAAGCAAGAAAAATAGCTGACACAAATATAATCACACCCACACATACACCATAAACACGTTTCGGGTCCCTGGGCTCCTTTATGTCTTTTCTGTCTCTCAAACAGCTAAACATGCACACAAAGAACATACTGTACCAGTGGTGTGGGTTGGCTAGACTTGCAGGCAAAAAAAAAAAAGTGGGAGCTAAGGAGGAAAGAAAACGAGGACTGGGGGGGGGAGAATATAGGAGGGAGAGAAAGGAGCGACACTATGGGTAGCAGTTGTCAGTTTGGGGTTATAAAGTTTAACACACAACCTCAGAAATTAGTTTTTTTTTATTCAAACACAGGCAAAATCTGGGTAAAGCATATGCGTAAACAAAGAAACACAAATAGCTAAATAATTGAAAGTGCCAACGCGAATTTGCATATTTGGTGTTTGTTTGCATCGATTAGTGTTTGTGGCTAAGTGGAGAAAGAAAGAAAAGGAGGAGGACGGGAAAGAAAGAGGAGGTTGGGGGTGTACATGTGCATCCAATGAACAGCGAATAGTTTTTCCTATATAAATGTTCCCCAAAATTCAACCATGATGTCACCATGAACCTGTTGTGAACCCAGCTCTGTCAACTACCATTACTGTCTTATTCTGATCCCTCCTGCTTTACCGCGCTGCCTCTCCATCTCCTTCCACTCTGTCCCCATCTTGTTCTGGGGCTTCCACTCTTTATCTTTCGCCATATAATGTTGTCTGGCTGCATTTTTCTTTTCAACACAAAACAGCATGTGAACCCCCCCTCTCTCTCTCTCTCCT
>CAKALU010042192.1:0-13275 GCA_916700995.1 Hozukius guyotensis
ACTTTATGATAATCACATGCAGTTTGGGGCAAGTCATAGTCAAGTCAGCACACTGACAGCTGTTGTTGCCTGTTGGGCTGCAGTTTGTCATGTTATGATTTGAGCATATTTTTTATGCTAAATGCAGTACCTGTGAGGGTTTCTGGACAATATTTGTCATTGTTTTGTGTTGTTAGTTGATTTACAATAATAAATATATACATACATTTGCATAAAGCAGCATATTTGCCCACTCCCATGTTGATAAGAGTGTTAAATACTTGACAAATCTCCCTTTAAGGTACATTTTGAACAGATAAAAAAAACCCAGTTTGGAGAAACAGGCAGGAGTACCAGCACAGAAGCAAAACAATATACTGCTGTGGAGGGCGGCAGCAGCAAAACGTATTTTACCAACCTACAAACAGGCCCACCTAAAAAACTCTATATCAGTTTAAGTGTACGCTGTATTTAGAATATTTTCACCGCTTTACCTTGCTGTCAGACAGCCCTTTCTGACGGGGAACTGAAGCAGCAAGGACATCTGCTTCCTTGAGTTTTCAAACTACCTTTCAGCACTAGTCTGTAAATCTAGACAGTCTTCTTGAGAAGAATAGAAAAAGAGTACACAACATGGATCTATAGAACATATCACCTGTATTCATCCTGCCTTTTGTAGAGGACATCTTCGAGGTCACACGAAGTGAGGCAAAATACTGACCGCTTTCAGTGACAGCAAACAAACACACCGACACAGAAGATAGATAAAAGATCTTAAAGGAGATCAAAAGGGCCAAACCCTGACCTGACAGGTTCCTGTGGTGCTGTTCTATTTTCCTCTGGGGAGCTCGCACTTTTACATATGCAGTGTAGTGGCCCCCCCGCATCGAGCCGCTATGTTCGACAATCCCATACAGGCTGTAGAGGACACGCTCACCAGCTGCCAGGTTCTAGTAAAAAAAACGAAAGAGAAGGTTGTCAAAGAGGGAAAAAGAGCTTAAAAAGGAGAGATACAGAGAAAGAGGTCTCCAGGAGGAACAGTACCAACCAAGGACATTCATTACAAACTGAACTATTGAATAACTAGAAACCATATCACACTATGGTTTCTAGGAATTCAATAGTTCGGTATTGAATGTAATAGTAATGTAGTGGTACATGTGTAAGAGAGAACTTAAAAAGCCCTTTATCTTAAGTTTGACAAAGAAGAAATTGATTAAATTTCAAGTACACAGTATAGTTTACCTTGCAGGATACCGAGCAGAATGGAGCCAGATCCAAGATCAGGGGGAAATCAACATGGCGGTTCACTTTTCTTAAGTTCATCCCTGCCTTGAAATACAAAAATAGAACGGCACCACTTTAAAATTGAGGCCACAGCACAAGCCAAACACAACATTTGACTATGCATGATAAAACGGAGGGCAAGAAAAGGCAGCGTTGTGTGCTGCTCACCTGATGGAAGCGTTTCAGATGCAATGTGATGACCGGAGGCAGCGAGGAGATCAGTATTTGCTTCCTAGCACTGGTGTAAATTTTCTCTACTTTCTTGTCTACGCCAACAACACAAAACACACAGACAGACATGTCAGGTTTAACTGTTTGAATGAAACATTCATTCTGTTTTAGTCAACCTAACAAAGTCATGAATCTCTTGAAAAAAGATTTGAGTGAAAATATCAAGTGTTCATTACATGATCATAGGAACATCTGGAGCTACGGTGAAACCATAAACTGTATATGAAAAGTGGCGTCACCGTGACGTCACCCATTGGTTTGTGGACTACGGTTTTGAAGCCTCGAGTTCGGCATTTTGGCCGTTGCATGTTAAAATTAACTTTCATTAACTGAAAACACACTGTGAAAGGGTTAAAGTTGTAGGATGAAAACATGGACAACTCCCAGACCGGACAACGCCGTGGTAGTGACCTGTCAATCACAAGGTAGCCACGCCCTAAAGCATCCCCTGCTTTATGGTCTATCTGACTCCAAATGGGACCATAAATTACTAAATGAACATCATGCTGTATTGAAGAAGACTTGAAACTAGAGATTGAGACCATAAACTCATGTTTACAATATTTACTGAGGTAATAAATCAAGTGAGAAGTAGGCTCATTTTCTCATAGACTGCTATACAATCAGACTTCAAGTTTAAAGCACTTCTGCTTTATCTTTACTTCTCAGAACCTGAAGTCCTTGTAGCCCTGACTTTTGACACTAGTAAGAATTGGCTCTTGCTGTGCTGTGTGCAAACACACGCTTCTACTGATGAACTCAACACGGTCAGTTGTATTACGGCAGAAATATGAGTGTTTGGAACATTGTGAGCACACAGTCAGAGAGCAAAGAAGTGAATTACGCCGCGGGAGTGGATCGAAAAGTTTCTATGGATGTTTTGATGCTTTTTTTCCAGAGCAAAATCTGGTCATTGTTCATTGGAATCTATTGTAAATGGCAAGAACTCAAACTGCCCACGGTCGTCATGCTCCACGAAGGACGAAACTCTTTACAGCCAACAATCGAGCCTACGGGGGATGAGAGTTTGATATTCTAAAGATGGATTTTGACTTTAAGGGTTTCCTATGGACAACCTGTGATGTCATGATCAGATGTGCAATAATCTGGCAATAATTTATCATATTTTTTGTAATGAAACTGCACCATATCAATTATTTCCAGGCACTGGATGCTCATCCTCAAAGCTCCTCAAAGCTCTTTGTCGTTCCAGATGTTTTTGTCTTACCGGCTGAGCTGCTCTTGCGCAGCTGTTTCTGTCTGCGTTCAGTGCAGCTCTCACACAGCAGCTTGTTGTTGCCCATCAGCAGTTCCACAGAGGTGAACTGGTGGAGGCAGGACTGGATGGAGCACTCCTTGGAGCTGGGTGTGTAACTGTGGGACAGCGCCTGGAAGGCCCCCTGGTGGTGTTGATGGTGGAGGTTATCTCGTGACTGCGTGTCTCCCTGCTCCTCTGGAGAACAGTGCGTAGAAGGAGAGCAGTCCCCAGAAGTGAACCCGAGGTTGACTTTAGACACCGCAGTAACTAGCTGCTCCACAGCGCAACCTTGCCTCATGGCGGATGACGACGAGGGGGAGGAGGCGGTGACGGGCGTAGGGGACGGGGTGAGGGTGGACGTGGACGATGGAGTGGACATGTGGCCGTGGCTGTGGCTGGAGGAGGTGCGCGGGGCCCACTCGCTCTCTGAGGCCTCGCTGTCAGCGTCATTACTGCTGTCCTGAGCACCCGAGTCTCTTTCACTGCCATCCGATAGGCTGCCGGCAGCGGCCATCTTGCAAACGGAGACGCCGCGGGCTGATCCACCAGCTAACCCCTCCTCCTCTGGCCGCTCTCCACTGCAGCCTGCTCCCTTCTCCTCCACGGAGCTCGAAGACCTCCTGCTCTGCTGCTTCTGGGGGAAAAAAGAACAACAGATACATTAGTCCCCTTTCAGAGATGCAGACTCGTGGCAATTTTACATGTTGGTGTCACGGTTAAAAAGGATCTTGATTCATTTTCCCCATAAATGTTTCTGGTCATCTGCCGACATAACCATTTTTTTTGCACAGTTCAAATGTGAATTCGAGCATTCAGATTCCAGGACAGTCATGCAAACGATTCTGACATTCTTATGTATGACATTTTCACAAGAGACTAGGAGGGGATGCTTTAAATGCTGTGCCTTGATTACAGAGATCATTTTTAAGCAGCACATTTGACAGCTTGAAGACACGTTGCTGTAAACAATCTTCTACCTTGTAAATCATATGAAATATTCTGTGCTACTTGGTCTGGTGTGCCAGATGCCAAATATTGTGTAAGGCTTTATCTGTAAGGGTAAAGTCTTTATTAAGCAACATGGAAATAAAGTGTGACATGGATGTGAAATACTTGAGAGGACAAGTATCAAATTTGTTAAATATTGTAGTGATAATTACAAAACAAATATAACATTAGTTATGAGCTTACCCACCATTCTACCATGTTTGGCATCCTGTAATTGCTTTTTATTTCTATTGGTGGTGAAGCTACTTAGAATTTATTTTTGTATAATCTAAAAGGGCCAAGCTTTGTCTTGTCACACACAGGAGAAAAAATAAGAAAAAAGAAACTAACATGAAATGAATAAAATGTTGGTTTGCACATTGCAAAAATGTGTGCATCTACATCCATGTGCAGACAATGGAGAAAAAACAACACTGGCATGATACAGAAAAAAAAAGAAATGAACAAACTCGGCAGATCATTTCTTTATGAGAAGCATGAATTTAACAGTAAAGGGAAGACAATCGCATTTATATTATTTTAGGACGTCATCATCCTAAAAATAAAAACAACAAAATCCTCAATTTTAATAAAGTAATTGATCAGATTAAACGACTTCGATTTTTAAATTTAAAATCAACTTTCTTTAATGAATATAACTCTACAAATACTTGACAAATCTCCTTTTAAGGTACATTTTGAACAAATAAAAAAAATGCGTTATTAATTTGCAATTAATCGTGATTAACTGTGGACAATCATGCGATTAATCGCGATTAAATATTTGAATCGATCGACAGCCGTAGTTTGAACTATTCGGTACAGCCCTAATTTACATAAACATACCTGTCCGCTAAGCTTCCTGGTGTTTCTGTTGACGGAGTGCGCTGCGGAAAGAACCTGGTCACTGTGAGTCACGTGGGCGTCCTGCTCCCGGCTGCCCTTCCCCAGCCTACTAGGGTTGGATGGTTTTGACATCTGACAAATAAAGCATCATCAGTTAAGTGGAACCATTAAACAATATGGCGGAACTTTTTCTGCTAAAAAACAATTAAAACATGCAAAACCAATGTTGCCACCTTCCAAATAACTGTGGCATTTTATTTTTCTTACTCATTAAGTTTGGTAAACTGTCTGTATGAGAGTGATAAACATCATCCTTTAATATTATTTGCACTGATTTTCTTATGAACGATTGTAGCAGCTCACCCTCTCCTCTATGATGGGTAAAGATATGTCTATGAAAGCCTCCTTCACTGTGGAGATCTGAAAGAGAAACCACATGTAAGTCAGTGTCAGCATGTATATATATATTCATCACCTTTCTAAATAGTCAAAATCATAGCGGTAAACCTCTGCTGCAGATTTTCAACCAGTCTGAGAGGAGCTCAGGGAAGCGGCTATTTTTCTGCTTTTTTTCCTCTCTAGCTCCACACCTGGTGCTTTCTACCTTCAAGGATGTTCATTACTTTTCATAGTGCCATTTGCTTTGTGTTATTGTAAATGCCTGCTGCAAACAGTTGGTGTTTGAGCTGGTCCTTGAAGGGCTTTTTTTTGTTTTGTTTTTCACTGTTGACTTCTGTTTTTTCTTGATTTATTATTTCCAGTACATCCTATGGTTGTGGGTATCGAAGTCAAAAATGTTTCCTGAATGTAACAGCGAGAAGAGAAATGGCAATTTAAGGTCGGTTAGCTTCACTTCATGCAAGTGACAAATATCTGTCAATTTATGAATGATGGAGAATTGAATGGCAATCTATTGTGCTTCCTGCAGCAAAATAGAAATGAAATATGAAGAAAGGTGAGGAAGGTCACACATTTACTGTATTCAAAAGCAACTGCTGTCTAAAGACAAGGTCGGCTGGAGAAAGTGTGAACTTTGTGACCCTGTGTTCCAGACTATTCTGCGTTTCACCCACGTACACTTACATGCTCGCACTCTTCACACATAATTGTGTTGGTCAGCTCGCCCACAAAAATGCGGTCAACGAAGTTCATCCTCACACCTTCCTTTCCGTACGCTAGTGGGAAAAGAGAGACACCGTTTTCAGATGAATAATGGAATGAATCCTCTGTCAATTCACTCCACTAAACCATTATGGTCACCATCATCCAATGAAGGCTGAGAACGACTTGAGATGGCATTAATCGTCTTATTCTTCAGTGTTAACGGTGACACATTAAATCAGGAGATAATAGTCATCAGCTTTATTAGGTCTGGTCAATTAACAGGTAGTTTTGTTGGTAATAAGAATAGAAATTTGCAGGTCATAGTGATTTAGAAAAGATTACATTGTGCTCTCACTTCCATCAAACCAACCCTTTTGCCTGATTAGTAACTGAGTTGTATTTCCATTAACTGCCACAAGATGGGACTATTGATCTTGGCCATCCATCCACTGCAGCGAGTATACGAACCTTTGACTTGCCGTTTGGTCTCCTCATCTGCCGTCTTTTCTGTGGGATTGTTGAAAGCCTTCAGAATTCCCGCTTTCACCCTCTGGACACAACAAACACAAAATAAGTCAACAACACAGGCTTAAAGTGATATTCCAAACGCAAAATAAATACATTCATTAAAATAAAAAAAATCACTCTGGGGTGTGTTTTTTTCCTTGAATTCTCTCCATTACATCCATTAGTGAAATATCAAAATCTAGCCTCCAGCTCAGTGTGACAGGTATACCTATTATAAGCATCATTAGTGTAAAATAATTATTGTGCTTGTCTAAAGACGTTAACATGTAGATCTCTTAATTAACAGCGCATGTTTGTGTGTGTCTATAAGTTCTTGGCGGGGCCCTCTTATTGAAGGTGACGTGGTCAGTGAGTGTGTTGGTGACAGAGCTGTGAAGAGGCACAGCCACAGTAAAAAAAAAAAGCACCAATCAATAGATAATTGGCCACGGTCTGTGTCTGCGGTTCAGACCAGTCAGCCCCCCATTGTCCCGGGACCCACGCACTGGACTGGCTATTTAGGTCAAAAAAAGTCCTGTTAATCCCAGCCTGGCCAGCGTGCACCCCACTCAGTCAGCAGTCAAACCAGGCTGAGGCTTTCCTACTAATTAATCACCAGTAACCCCCCCACCCTCCTCCTCCTCCTCCTCCTCTCCCCAAAGTAACAGCGTGCACTGTCCCACACGGGATGGGCCGAGGGAGGGGGTTTAGGGGGGTGGAGAGGGCTGCTGGTACAAGGGGTGCAGGGGTGGAAATGAAAACGAAGACGGGGCGAAGAAGGACAGTCCATGCCCTCAGAGAGTAATACCTACCGTCTCAGCTAATTGGTGATAATTGACTTGGGCCAAATTAGCATATTTAGATCTCTGACACTAATGGCCAATCAACACAAACACTTAGGGCCTCTAAAAGGTTGGTGACACCCATTGCAAAAATACCAGTCTCCCTCCGTGACACACACTTGATCAGGACAGTGTGTTTATTATTTATACAGGATTTATGAATTACTCAAATCTGCCTATTTAAAGTGAGTGCGTTTATTCAGGCTCACTAGGTATAGATTCATCGCTGGCAGCTTGAATCCAGTGTTTGAAGTAGGGGGTGTAAGAAAATATCAAAAATATTGCGATATTATCTTTCGTGATACTGTATCAATTCTCAAAAACACTGTATTGATTTTTAATTATTAGTTTACATGCAAAGATTAACTCAGTCAATACTTTCTTTGCATTTGCAAAGATATGTACCATCTCCGTGTGTGTGCCCTCTCAAAGTAGAGCTATGATGTTGGATGTTACAGGGACTGTGATAAATGTAAATGCAGATTAGGGCTACACAGTTAATCAAATATTAATCGCGATCGAGATTTTGGCTTCCCACAATTAAATGAAGATGATCGACTGCGATACTTAAAATACATGCTCCGTTCATAGAAAACTGTGCTGCATATCAAATCAAGAGCTTCCTAAACTAACAGCCAGCCACTAGCCGGCGATCGAGGTTGGTTTTGGCTTCACTTTTGGGGTGCTGTCATGCCGCCGGCGCGTACCCTACAGCGGCAGCCGGTGAAAAACTTCCCTGAGTGTTGCGGCTGCAGTCCAGAGTACAAGACTAGTATACTATATAATTTACGGGCAAAACGAAAATGCACTGAATTCGGATGAATAAGAACGTTATTTTTAACTCTTATTTTGATGCAAAGACTTGTTAATTAGCAGGAATGTAGCACAACGTGAAAGTGAAAGCAGTGTTGTGTTTATTTAAATGTGAAAGTGCAATAACAAATATTTTGTCCCTAAAATCCATGACTAATCGGGATCTCAGTATTGATCAAAAATAATCGTGATTATCATTTTGGCCATAATCATGCAGCCCTAATGCAAGATCTCACTGTTCTGATTGCATAACAAAGTGAACTTTTTTTTTCTCCGATTTTATGCATATGGTGGTGTGTTCTTTGTGACAGTTTTACTAAAAAAAAAAAAAAAAAAAAAATCGTAATATATTGCCTTGCTTACTGTATTGCAATGTTTTGCAATATATTGAATCGTAATCTGTATCATGATACGTATCGTATCACCAGATTCTTGCCAAAACACAGCCCTAGTTTAAATAAACTATATGAACAAACCCTCTATAATACATTTCATATTTATCAGAAAAGTTAGTAACTAGTTTAATGTTTGCGTTCATTTTAAAAAATCATTCAGCAACGTAGGCTAAAATGCCACTGTATCTGTGAATGTGCTTGGCCGTGTAAATGAGTTTCTGAGTGAATGAATAGAGGAGGCCGGACCCCCCCTCCCTCTTTACCTCCTTGATTGGATTGGGAGATGGGCTGATGAGTGTGTGTGTGTGTGTGTGTGTGTGTGTGTGTAGGAGGGGGGCTCTGGGTGACCCTCATGCACAATGGGACGGCCCTGGAGCTCATTCAGCAGCTGTGGGTTTCCCAAGATCACACAATGATGCCGGTCGTGCCACTTGCAAGTCCCCTAAGTGGCACAACTGTCAGCGTTCACAAGTTTGAATGGGGAGCAGGGGGAGCCCAGCCTGCGGCCCCTCCTGGGTCTGGGGCTGACCACTAAACACACCCGCTAACTTCTCCTCCCCGGTTCACACAGCCACTGGTGGGGCCACAGGGGCCAGCTCAGCCCTGCAAAGGGCTGCTGTGGGGTTTCCTAATTGCCCTGTGAAGTGTTGAGGGGAGGAGGGGGAGAAGTCTATGTACTTGCCAAAAACATGGCACCATAAGGTTAAAAGACAAAAACTGGATAGCCAAAAAAACAACAAGATATTGGGTTATGTCAGAGCACACAGCCACCCACACTAGTCTAGGGTGACTTTCAAAACAGAGATTAGATTCATCTTTTTCTTTTTAAATAAATTGTTCAATGTAGTCCATAAAACACAATGCAATTTAAAGCAATCCAGGCCAACATTTGAAAATAGTTAATAAATATATATAAAAAAAACAAAAACAGAAGAAAACAGCCAGCAGCTCGGTGAGGTTGTACTTAGGCACAGCGGTGCTTTGAGCTAAATGCTATCATCAGCATGCTAAAAAACACAGTTACAGTGCTAACATGGTGATGTTTAACAGGTATAATGTTTACCACGTTCACCATCTTAGTTTTGCATGTTAGCAGCATGCTAAAATTTGATATATTTATAAGAAGAACGAAACACAAAGTAGAGGATGATGGGTTTGTTAGCATTAGCGTGGCTAAAAAAATGAAAGCTAGTTTTAAATCCCTGGATTGCCTGGAGTTTTGTTATAACCGGATTAAGCATGTACATACGGTGTCTGTTCTCACTTTTAGCACATTTTCTTCAACCAGATGTTCAAAATGCACTTGTAAAGAAACCTCAAATACCAGAAGTACAAGGAGTACTTTGTAGAGATTTAAAGGAACTTTCTGTAACAAAAAGTAAAACTTAGACAAAAAATCCCCACCCAATATATTCTTGACTTGGAAAACCTGTATGGGTTTGACCTTTTCACAGGCATTTCAGGTGTATGTATATATACAGTATATGTAAGCTTACTTTAGTTTCCTCTACTCGTATGGAGTCCAGTAGATAGTGCAGAAGCTCCTGGCTGTCTTGTTGCTGGTAGCCCTTGAAGCGCGGAGCCCTGGAAAAAAGAAAATAAAAATACACATGAAAGTCAAGAACAATAGAGAAAGAGAAACTTGTGAAAAGAAAGTGAAAGGAAGCAGAATATAGTTGAGATCTAGTGACATGAAAACCCAGAAATTTTTGTCTACAATCGTTTATCAAAGTTAGACATTTCTACAGTATATGTGATAATAGGCAAACAACATTATGGTGGAAGAGAATCTCTAACTTCAAAACACTCAATTGTTTGTCGACAAATATCAAACCCAGTTATCAAGTCAACAGCAACAAAACTATCACACAAGCTATTGTAATCTATAGAGAAACATGACCTTCACATATCAAAACATTACAGCTAAGATTTGAAAGGTGGAAAGTTTGCTTCACTCTTACAATGTTCGCCATGTAATGTTTTCAGAGATTCAAACAGCAAAAAGTTATTAAAAAATGATTGTAGGGCTGCCCCCTCTTAGTCGATGAATCGGTCACTATGGTCTTAGTCTACTAAGACTTCTTTAGTTTTTTTCATGCTGAATGAATTATTTCTAAGAAACTTATGAGCACATCTGTAGTAAACACAAGATTTAAAGTGGTGCTGTTGTGTGATTCTTTGTGGAGAAACTCTATTGATTAAAGAACTGTTGCTGTGTATTTCCTACTCCTACTGTACGAGTGGATAGTTTACGATGTAAAGCCAAAGCTCACGATTTATGTGCTCACACTGTACGATCCGATCGTTAGCCACGACCTCAGTGCTCACACTGTACATGTAAAATAGAAAAGAAAACACAGACCGTTCTGGTTGTTGACAGTTGTCAATAAAGATTTGTTCGAAAGCCCTGAGGCAGGTAAAGTTTGTTTGCAAGCAGAGGTCTGTACGGGTCACAATGCCAACAAGGCAGCTTTGATCCATCCTGTCTGCTGAAACGTCAAAAAAAAAAACGAGGCGCAGGCTAATATATGGACTCACAGGTGGCGAGGAAGATATTTGATTTATATGTTAGATCCTGTCCTCCTCATGCATGTTTTTTTATGTAATTCTATAATTCTAAATAATTCCACAGACTTTCAATCCGAATATATGATGGCAGGAAGTCTTAAAAGGCTGACAATGCACTAAAACGAATAGCCAATTTACACAATCTTTGTTCCACAAGGATTACAAAGACAACAATAAAAATCGGTAGTCAAACAACAGCTCTACCACGCTGGCAGGCAATTTATCGCCTTGACATTTTGCTGAGCATGTTATGTCATTTTTGTTGGTGGATATCCATCCTGGACATTAATGCCAGAGCGGTTAGAGGGGAGGCTCTCCTTGGGTCCGTCCCCTGGCCGTCCGCAGAGAGGCAGATGTGAGGACAGATGCCAGGGGCAGATGGGCAGCCGAGGCTGGAGTCACGGCAACCTGTTGGGCCGAGCCAGCCACATAACCACAGGACAGGTTGGTCCGACGGGCACAGCACACACCGAGAGGCCACATCACCGGTTTTAGAAGCCATCGGTCAAATGGTGAAGATGTTCAGAGGGCGGGGGGGTTAACTCCTTTAATAGTACTGTGGAGGTCCTTTACTGGTATTTCATGGATTACACCAGTGGTCCTCAGGGCTTTATGGTGTAATATTAATGGATCTAATGTCACTTTAAAGAGGCAACCATTGCATCTTTTGTGTATTGTGGTTTGACAAGGTGATTTTTTGACATAGCAGATAGCTGGTACCATTCTGATTCATTAATAATTAAACACGGTAATTATTATTTTGATGTAGACTAGGCTTGCTGCAGTGGTCGGTGTTACCGGTGTTACACCGTGGTCAGGCACACACCGATCACATTACTTGCCCACCGGCCCCACCGTCGTTTTGCTCTTTTTTTTATAGATATAAAACCTATTTAGTTCATTTTGGCGTATCAGCGCCGTGTTATCAATACATAGTCAGAGGACGGACGCTACAAACTGAAGGTGAAAGTGTCTGCTCCATACGGAGTCTCAGCACAGAGTCAGATTTCACACACACGGGATGAGAGAGACTTGACAGAGAAGACGACGGCGGAGGATTTGGTGTCGAAGCGAAAAGCCAAAAGCCAAAAGCGCCTATTTGCCGATATTTCAGATTGAAACCAAATGCTGTAAGGGAACCATAACGGTAATGAGACAATCACCGTGCGGAGGACGGAGCGGTCACAGCCGATGTGTGCGACGCCGGGTGGAAACCTGCAGCCCAGCAGTGAAAGCTGGACCGGAGAGGCCATACACACAGCCATCCAACGTTAAAGATTATAGTAATCGCTCTACGCATATTGAGCGCTTTTCCTGTAAAATGTCCGGTGTAATCGGTGACACCGATGTCTTCACAGGTTTATTAACCGATGGGAAAATGTCCTCACTGTCACATCCCTAATGTAGACACAACCTGGCCACGGTTTTTTGTAGCCATTAATGCCACTCCTAATCCTACTTATTGGAAGAATTCACTTAAAATGATTCATCTCTCTAAGACACGCTGACATGTGGCCCCAGAATGGATGTCCGTGGTTGGGGGAGAGATGGCCAACCACCTGCCCTCAACACAGGTCATAACCAGGAGGTCTGGAGGAGCCTAAAGTCACCCCCCCACCTCCCACCCCGTCACATACAGGCACGATTTCTCCCTTTTCGTGCAGACACATGGACAAGGGTGGGTGGAGGGGTGAGGATGGTAGAAAGCACATATGTCATCTACTCGCCAGCCCTAAAAATGAACAGCATGTGAAGGAATGTTTCCCTCTTGTTCCGCTAACTAGTCTGTCGATCTCCCAAGAGAGAGACACACACAGAGAGGAATATATAGCACAACAACAGAGAAGGAAATGAGTGAGACAGAAAAAGAGTGAGGGAGAGACAGACAGACAGACGCAGATAAGAGTATAGAGAGAAAAAATGAAAAGGTTGGTTGGGATCAGTGGGAATGAGGAGGTCTGGAAGCTCATCCCAGTGGAGAGAAGCAGAAGGGCCCTTTAGCGCTGCTCTCAATCTGGCCAATGCAAACAGCTGCGGTGCTAACACAATTAATAGCCGGATGAGTTAGTACCAGACACAAGGCCACACAAGCTCCCCCCCCCCCCAAACACACACACACACGTACTGTATGAGCAACACAATGCACCCGCACACAGCTCACATATTAAATCCATCCAGCATTTACTCACACGTAGGCATATAAAACATAACCATGACTCACTGGTTTACAATATGTATCGTACAAATATAGAGTGCTGTACAAAGAAAAGCTTATCTGAATTTGTTTGCATTCTAAATTTCTTCTATTGATTTGTCTGATTGTATCAAACTAAACGATAAAACTCCTGCCTCTCACCCAGTTCAAACACACAGTTTTTTGTAAACAGTTTTAAAGAGTGAGAATAGAAGTGACATTACATGATTGCTGGATGAATGCTAGGTGACAGATATAATTATA
>CAKALU010042193.1:0-20406 GCA_916700995.1 Hozukius guyotensis
GAGAGAGAGAGAGAGAGAGAGAGAGGTTGTGTAAAGAGCAGCAGGAGGAGTGGGACTTGCTATAAGGACACCACCACCAGCGACTCTTAAATCCAGCCGCTCCTCTTATTTTTACGCAGCAGATTTGAAGCAACAAAACAACAAAACAGGAGGAGCTGCGATAGAATAGAGAAAAGTAGCATTACTTACATCTTTTTTTTTTCTTAAATTATTCTCAGGTAAAGTGAGCTTTAACCTGTGCATGCACGAGTGAATGTTTTATTATTACCAAAAATGTTTGTTTGGAGAATGTTTGGAGACATGCTGTGCCATCACCAAACTTAACTCTCTCTCTCTTTCTCTCTTCCACACTCTCTGTCTCTTCTCTTGTCCTCCAGCGGTCAGAGACACTCGTGGACCGAGAGGACCTACCATGATAAGGCTTGTGGACATAGTGCTGTCTGTGCTGCTGTGCCGGAGCTGCCTCGGCGGCTACCCGGTGAGCCTCTTCGCGGCTCAGCAGACCTCTCCTCCGGACCCTTGCTACGACGAGCACGGCAACCCGCGGCGCTGCATCCCGGACTTCGTCAACTCCGCCTTCGGCAAGGAGGTGAAAGTCTCCAGCACCTGCGGACACAAGACACCCGGCCGCTACTGCGTGGTGGCGACATCCTCCACGGAGAAAGGAGACGAGGAGAGGACCAGGAACTGTCACAGCTGCGACGCGTCGGACCCCAAGAAGTACCATCCTCCGGCGTATTTAACAGACCTCAACAACCCGCACAACCTCACCTGCTGGCAGTCAGACAACTTCCTCCAGTACCCGCAAAACGTCACCTTGACTCTCTCTCTCGGTAAGAAGTTCGAGGTGACTTATGTGAGCCTGCAGTTCTGCTCTCCAAGACCCGAATCCATGGTGATTTACAAGTCCATGGACTACGGGAAAACTTGGGTGCCATTCCAGTTTTACTCCACGCAGTGCAGGAAGATGTACAACAAGCCGAACCGAGCTGTGATAACGAAGCAGAACGAGCAGGAGGCGGTGTGCACGGACTCCCACACCGACATGTTCCCGTTAACCGGAGGACTCATCGCCTTCAGCACGCTGGATGGAAGACCGTCGGCTCATGATTTTGACAACTCTCCGGTGCTGCAGGACTGGGTGACGGCCACCGACATCAAGGTGGTGTTCAGTCGGTTGCACACTTTTGGAGACGAGAACGAGGACGACTCGGAGCTGGCTCGGGACTCGTATTTCTACGCGGTGTCGGACCTGCAGGTCGGTGGGAGATGCAAGTGCAACGGGCACGCGTCTCGGTGCGTAAAGGACCGAGGAGACGGGAGTCTGGTGTGCGAGTGCAAGCACAACACCGCAGGACCGGAGTGCGACAGGTGCAAACCTTTCCACTACGACAGACCGTGGCAGAGAGCCACAGCACGGGAGGCCAACGAGTGTGTCGGTGAGTCCATCCATCCATCTCTCTCAATTCAATTTGCTTTATTGACATGACTGTCAGGTGAACAATAATGCCAAAGCGTCAATTCAATAATAAATAATAAAAAAAAGAACAAAATAAAAACAAAAACATATATATATATATATACACATATATACAATTCATTAACCCTCCTGTTGTCCTCATTGACCCTCATAAATATGGATTTCTTTAATCTAATTGCCCCAAAATAACATGGATGGTTACCTACTGTGGTCTTGGCAAAAATATTGACCATTACTTTCGTTGAATTGTGGGTGTTTTATTCAAATCTATAGCATCTGTGGTCTTCCCGAGTCAAAATTGATGGGAAGACCACAAGTGTCATTATGTGCTGCTATTAAAAAAATTGAATGCTTTCAAAACAGTATTCTGACTAAAGGTTTACATATACCATATATATATATATATGTGAAAATCCATCAACATTATGTTCCTCTGATAATAACTATAGTCAAAATAATTCATAATATCTGCTTTAAAAAATAGGTATAATTTCACGGAAATTAGGTTCATTAACCTTAATTTCCCCCAAAAAAAGTGTAAAACTTAAAAATTAGGAATGAAGTTGGCCAAAAAGGTGTAACACAGACTTGGGTGATAGTTTATACTGTATGCTTTACATCTATTATGTTTTGTTGTTGTTGTGGTTGTCTCTTAGGCTGTGACATGCACTGACATATCCTGCAGCTTCTATGGCGATGACACTATTTTCTCCAAGTAGATGTTGATGTCTCTCTCTCTCTCTTTCGGTCTCTCTCTGGTGCTGCTGAGCGCATCTATAGCTGATACATGTTGGATGCATTTATTTGTAGTGGCTGGAATGACTGCTGTGATTTTATCATTAACTGTCTGCTGCAGTGGAAATATTTCCAAGTTAAAGAAAAAGAGATATAAATCATTATTATTTGGATCGATGTGATGTAAAATCTGCAAAAATTGGGCATGCAAAATGATGCGTTTCATGGTCTTTTAAATGTAAAATAAAAAATAATAATAACATATTTTTTTGATATGCGACTAATTTTACAACTTCAGTTCATTAAATTCCGAATTCTTTGCACAAAACCACAGCAAAGACATTTTTTTCCTGATATTGTGGCGCTCGTCTACGAGCGTAAAATTGGGGTTTAAGTCACATGCAACATGGAAATGCAATTTGCAAAGTCCATTTAGCTCTCTGCAGGCCACAAGTGAGGCGTTTAAACCACCTCAAACAGGGACCACCGAGCCGAGCCATGCACAGGAACATTTCTCATATATTAGCTCCACTTTACCGCTGCAATAAAGCGAAGCCTTTTTAATTCATCTCCACAATCCTGCACGGCAGTGGTAATTGAACGCAGCTTTTCTTTTTTTTTTTTTTTTTATCACATTATTATTTTCCACATCAAAATCAATCTGAAAGAATGCATCGAAATGTCAGGTGTTGGTTGAGAATAAAAAAATCTAGATTTATCATTATGAATGTAGAAATTATTAGTTTATAATTACATTCTAACATATTATAATCAAATCATTTTCCTAAAAGTGCATTTTAAAAATGCGATTTAGCTCTAATTTTATTGCATTAATTAAATTTTTTTAATATTATTTAAAAATTACTATTTCATTTGGATAATTATTATTAACATTATTTGCTGAAAAACAACCTGACAAAATGTAAATACATAACAGTATTTTCTATCCTTAAAAGAAAGCAGGTGTAACAACAAAATAAATCTCTGATCATATCTGTGCTGCTGCTCTTTGTGTCTTGAACATGTTTCATCAGCTGCTGAGTGATCAAAGTTACAGTAGTTTCAGTAGTTTTATTACAACCTGGCACAGACATGTGAACCTCGATAGTTACTGCAGAATCCTGGCCAGGTTTCTGTCTATTTAAGTCCTGTACTTGAGATGCATATACAGTAAGAGAGGAAGATTAAGATTGTTAACTGAAATAACTGAGTTATGTTATTCCAAGTAGAGTGTGCATCACAAAATTGTGGGAATGTGGCCTTTTTTGCTTTCACTTAGTTTAATTTTATTGTAATTAATGGACAGTAAAAAAATGTTTGAATGGTGACGACTGCAGAGTAACAAAGACTTGCAGTGATTTCATGTTGGTGATGAGGTGTGCAGTGAGGAGGATGACGAGGAACAGCTCGAGAAACGGAAGGGGAGGCAGAAAGATGTTGATACTAAAGAGACTAAAACTGAAACCTCGGTGTGACTCCCTTTATATTTCCTATTCTGCTGCTGCTGCTGCTGCTGCAGGTCTGCAGGGAAAAGACTCACTATATTGTTTGACAGTCACGGCACACGTCAGCCACTTTGACACATAGCGGCTGTTTAAAAAAAAGCTTTTTGTTTGCTGGCGTTTCTAAAAGCTCTGACATTTTCTCACTGGCAGATGTGAGGGTGTTGCTAAATCAACAGGCGCAGTTTTGTGGAAAATATCTACATTCTGTACATATGACTCTGGAGAGACGCTCATGATGATGTGTTAAAGAAAGCAATGAAATCAGGGCGTTTTTTTAATCTTTAAATTTTGATTATTGTCAGCTAACCAACGCCATGGATGGTCTTTTAATATGGAGGCCATCTGACCCTACCGATTGATTTTCTCTTCACTTAATCCAGCCTTCAATTTAATATCAGTTTATATACTAGATATTTTTCATATGTGGCACTTTTCAAAAGCTCTTTTTCAAAGAGAGAACACAAAAGAAGAAGAGATAGAAAGTAATTTATATTTATCTTTAAGCATTGATAAAGCTGTCCATACCTCCTTGCACGACTTCATTACATTTAAGAATCTTATCAAGCTTACTGATAACATTGATAAAAAAGTAAATTGTTATTTGGCCAACAGTAGACGCAGGCAGTAATAAAGACTGCCGTGGTGAAAATACTCAAATATCTCAGTGCTTAGCAATGTTACATTCATAAAAGTAAAGGTAGAGGGATATTTTGAATTTACGGGTTTTAAATATGATCTACAGTTTAGGCACAACTCTTCATAAACTCATACAAATTAATTGCTTTCTTTAGTCAATAATATCTTTGACACTTTATAATCCGTTTTAATACGTTTCACACTTGAGCCATAAAAGCAACTGGCACTTATTGCATTCATCATGTTGTCAGCAAGATATTTTGTTTTCGACATGGAAATGTGTGCATGAGCGAAAGCAAACGTGGAATCTTAGAGAAGAAGAAGAAATCACACCTCTGTAAGGCCAGTGAACAATGGGAGGAGGAGGTGCGTTAGATAGATGGGTGTATTCGACTTTAATAGTGATCGCACCGAAATCCGAGAGTTTGTCGTTGCAGCACTGCGAGTGTCTCTGGACTCTCATAAGGATCTAGTTAGCACACAAGTGTTTCTGTGCGCTAGTAAAAGGTCTGCGGTGTCGGAACTGACGTAAGCCGTCGACTCCTCCAATATTCCCTGATGATTCCCACGAAAAAAAAAATATATCACAAAAGCACGTTTTGAACACACATGCCTGCCTCTGTGTTTCTCTTGAAGTGCACTTTTGCTGATTACTTCCATCAGGATCTTAATAAAGGGGACGCTCCTGAGTGTGCAACCTCCATCCATTTGGATTATTGACTCTTCACAGCAAAAGGAAACGCTTCTAATGCGATGGGATCAATATAGCCAGCACCGCAGGCACAACACAGACATGCTTCAATCTCAGTTTAGAGGTGTTAATCTGCAGCAACGGAAGAAAGAAATGTCTGTGAGGAAATGATTGATGCACCAGAAGGCTATAAGGCAAGCTTCATAGGCTCAGAGAAGTATAAGGAAGGTGACATTGTTTCAGCCAACTATTGTATGAGAGTCCTCTCCGGAGATAAATTCTTTCAATGCAAATTAACTGTAAACGTCATTTTCATCTCCCAGTTTGTGCAGTTTACTTGACATGTTGGGTAAAAAAGAAGAGGAGAAAGTGTCTTGAATAATTCAGGCCGATTAGAAAAACAGCTTGAAGGCATGCAGAAAGAGGGGACGGCACCGCAGAGAGAAGCAGGGACAGAAGGAGGGGCCGGAGACGGAGCAGGACGACACTAGTGAAAATGAAAGAGACAGACGTAAGCGAGAGAGGGGGAGTATGATGAGGAAAATGTGTGAGGGAGAGGAACTGGGAAATAAAGGGGCAGTAGAGTGACATTTCCATGGCCTGCTGTGGGCCGGCACAGTATTTGGACAATTGTCTTTTTCACCAGGCGCTCCCCTTATTGGGCCAATGGGACTGTAGAGACTGCTGGGACAGGAAGAAACTTCTTCTTCTCTTGGTGCATTGATACTGTAACGCATCGCTGCTGTTACTCCTTGTTTGCAGCCGGATGGTTTGAACAGAGCTGCTCTGCTTGTTTTCGCGTCACTATATCAAGATCTAAAGTGCAGAAATCACACTCAAATGCTCCCAGGTGCTGTTCAGAGGCGTCCGACTGACAGGAGCGAACATGTGGTGCAGGAAAGCTGACATGGTTGATTTGAAACCCATTAAAATAATTGAGTTTTTAAAAGCCACAACCACTTGTATCGACAAAAAAAAGCCTGTAAAGTTGTTTTTACGCCTTGCGATATGCGAGTGCACTTCCAACTTGAAACCGTCCGAGGTAAAAAAAAAAAAAATCCCACATAGAAAACAATCTTGAACATGTCCTCTGACTAGATGTGGATATTAACTCAAATTCTCAAGCAAACATATGTAAACACTTAAAAACAGCTGTGCGCATACTGATGTTCGCTGGTGTATTTTTCTTATTTCCATGGATGGCGGCCCAAACCTTAATGAGGTCTAAGATAATTCCACAGTTTGATAACAGAAAGGTTTCCAGCGACGGTATCTGCAACAATCAATTTCTGGATTTCTCTGATAGAATCAAAAAGAGAGAGTTTCTTGCTAACCTTTGTGCACCAACATTCAACTCTCACACAGAGAGAGGAATGCAGCAAAGAAGATGAAGAAATGTAAATTGTGCCCTGAATAGAGCAGAACTCAATGGCGTCATCAGACGTGTGCTTTAAGCAATGGTTGCCGTGATCATAGAGATGCAACGATGTGCAGAAGTTGGGTGAAATAAACTGTCAAAGTTGCTAAAAATGATCTAATATCACAGATGGATAATGATATATGGCAGCGTTGAAACATTAGAGGGTGGATTTTTCCATTGAGATCATAACAAACTGGAATCAAGTCTTCAAAACAGAGAATCAGCTGCTTTATGTATAATCCCACCAATCAGACATGTATCATTCCACCGTTGTTTGCACATAGAAGTGATGCCTTTCACTTAAAACACAGTAGTGGAACAAAGATGTTCTGCAGGCCTTTCCTCACATGTCTCCTCGCTGTCATGTTGGTTTGGTACCTTTCAGACGTGACTGAAGGTCTGGTTAATGTTTGAGCAGCTCACCGTGCACCTTTATAAAACCGGCATCCTTCATCTTCAAAGGTGCCGGCGGGATGCGTTGTTAGTCGCGCTCACGGCAAACAAAGCTGGGAATAAACTGACAGAGGAGCTTTGCACTTTGCACTGTCTCACTATTCCTCACCTTCACTTCTTCAGTCGGCACTCACCTCGCTCTACACTGCCATGCACACACCTGTAGGCATGCACACACACACATACACACACACACATACACACACACAGTTTTCTTCAGGTCTTGAGCCGCTAGTTCAAACAGGGGGGAATGGCCTCTCTCTCGCCTCAAGAACCTCTTTTGCCCGAGCTCTTATCAGTGTTTATGACTCGTTTTGTAAACCGCTGAAAAAAGAAGTCGCTCATGGTCCAGACGACCGGCTCAGCCTTCTATTTTAGATTTGGAGACCTGTTATATCTCTTAAGACAGACAGAAACATGGACTCTGAGCCAGCACGTACTGTAAGCAAGGCTGACGGTACGGTATATCAAGTATAGCTGTAACCAAACACACAAAAAAGACAGTCACACACTAACGGCGTGGGAAGGCCGTAATAATGACAAACCTTCTGCAGCATGTTTCAGGAGCACACATGTATGTACTGAAGTGTCCATTTGCTGCCAATTGTCCTGTTGAGTACATCAGCCCAGTCTCACGGGAAGGTGTATAAATAGCTTGACATTACAAGGACATTCCGCGTGTCACAAGGACACATTTTAGCCTTTTCACGTGTCATTTTTACACCACGCAACAAACTATATGGTAACGTCCACAGTTAGGTTGAGGCAACAAAACCACTGAGTTTGGTTTCGGAAAAACGTCATGGTTGGGCTTAAAATAAGTACCTAAATTAAGATACGGAAAACACGTCACAAACGTCACGAACGTCACAAACGTAACTTACAAAACACCGATCTAAGAAAACGGTCCCCTGATTAAAAGTTGTGTTTGTTGGACCATCCACCGCCTAACCCACCTGCCATAAGTGTTCTCGCTTTTTATTCTGCGTCACTAGCTCTGAGCGTAGCATATTTACATGGATGCGTTTACGTTGCAGTCAATACACACTACATGACGTACAAATGACACAGCAAAAGCAAGGACGGCGTTCATATTGCACGTTAAATGTCTTGCGCATTATCGTGTATATGTTTTTTGTGCGAGTGTGTGTGTCCATGAGGGGTTAAAGCGAGAAGCCTGAGAATGTACGCCAGGCATTTAAAGGGTAGTTGTATTTGAAATTTAAAGAAGTGGAAGTTCAGATGACAGCTGTTGAGGGCTGTCACAGTGCTGGAGCCCGACTGAATGAATCCTACATGCACTGAAATACATAGTTGCTTAGATTTACTGATAAAACCTTCTAGGATATGTTGTGAGAGAAAGTGCTGCTGCTCTATCGAATTGTGGATACATGCATCGTCTTTTTGTTGTCGGGTGAGGTCGGGAGGTTTATTCGAAATGTGACAATTTTTTAAGGGCGCTTTCACAAGCTATAGTCCGTTTGGCAAGTCTGAACCAGAGTGAAATTAATACTTTTGGTTTGTTTTCTATTTAATCTGGTTCGGTTTCACAGTACACAAATTAAAAAGGAATAAATACAAAAAATTAAATTGCATAGGGGCGTGTAGGAATGAGCGAGAGCTGGCACTTCTATGATCCCTTCTCCTCCAGTTTATCTCAAATGACTTCATAAACGTCACCATTTTTGTGGACTTTATTTTGCATACTCTGTATGTTCTCTTCGGCCCAGATATCAAGCAAACATTGGACTTCTGCTGAAGTCAGAGTCAATCCCCTCCCACTCATGTTAACCTGTGTCCATCTAAAATGTCCACTCAGGCAGCCTTTTGGTTGCATTTTGGTTCGCTTGGAAACGGTCCGAGACCACCTCTCGCTAGCGGTCTCGGACCAGTTGTTTTGGTTCAATTAAAACGGACTAAATGTTGGCTTATGAAAGTGCCCTTAGTGTGTTTTTTACCTTGTGAACTGGAAATAGATTTAACAGCATGGTTGGTGACAGGAGGTAAATTCTGTTCTTGGCCCTTGAACCATCCTTTTTGGACTATAAATAGCCAACAGGCCTGGATCAAAGGAAGACACAGCAGATCCATTTTGTTTTTCAGCATGATAACTCTGACGTCTGGCTCCAGAGACATATCAGAGTATTTGTATTAAACAATAATGGCGACGAGATAAAGCCATTACAATCAAAGGGCTTTAATAAAACTGCTACTCTGAGCACTTCTGTAACCAGAGACCACACAATCCCACGAGTGAGATCATTTATAACAATTTAAGGCTCAAATGGAAGCAATAGATGTGACAAATAATGCCGATACTGCCGAGTACGTTGAAGCATTTAAGATCTTGAAGCGATTAATGTCAGTGTTTGGCAGCGGCCCTTTGGAGATGGAATTTTGGAGCTAGTTGTTGCTTGTCATGAGGCCTGCTCGAGAAACAATCCAATTTTGATGGAATTTCAGTTTTGCACAGATAATAAATCCTGACAGGCCTTTGAAGAGTGGAAATGAGTTTATAGCAGAAAAAAAGTGTCTGAGGACAATATACAGATAAGACAACACACCAAACGGTAATCAGAAAGTGCTTGTGCTGAGGGAGAAATACAAGGAAAGCTGCCATCATTCATAAAAGTAAATCCAGAACACATCTGTAACTGTGTTTTACTAGAGCTTATCTGCATGTTGCCTGGTGTAGTCTCAAGTGGAAAAAGATCATTTTCATGACAATCCGCTTTACTGCCTTTGACAAAGCTCAGGTCGCAGCGCTCGGGGTGATGGAATGTGTTCACTTGTCAGAAAAGACAAAATCTGCTCTGAAATTTCACAGCCCGTGTGTCTGTTGTTGAATTCAGGCTCCTCTGGGCAAAGTGAACATTTCTACGGCCGCGGTTTTGTTTCATTGCTTTGGCTGCAACACATAATGCAACACAGATCCCGCTCACAGTGTGAGTCCGCATTTTTAGCCAGGGTGAGTGCGTGCACGCACACATTTTTTTGAGAAACGGTTTGGTCGGAAGCCATACTGCCTCTGAAGGAAAAGCCATATTGTGTTACTCTGCTGGCTTCTGGCCTGCGCTCACTTCCTCTTGTCACCCTCACCGAGAACTGTGGCTGGTTTATCACAACATACAGTCAGGCCGGGAACTCACATTGCCCTTATCATCATCACTCTCCTATTTACGATCAGAAATATCGATGCTGCTGCATACCTGTGGGTGAAAACACACATTTAAAATGTTTCCATCCAATCTGTGGTGCACTCTTCCAGCAGCAGCTGGTGATAATTGGTCCGGCCGATGAGATCCAAACGGATCTTTTCCCACTTCTTTCTACCCTCCAAACACACTCTGCAGAAGTAGCCCACATTATATACACGCTTCCTTCCGTACTATGTTTTTACGCTGTCAGGTACGTTCTCAAGAGAGAAATCTGGGCGTGCTGCACACTAAAGATTTTCAACAATCTGATTAATCCCTTTTCAAACCACAGACATGAAGTAGGCTGTCTTTACAGCGCTGACAGCCGCTTCATTATTTATATTGGACTCTCTGACAGCGCCGAGAGCTCGATCATAGCCGGTCGCCTTAGGTGCAAAAAGTTAAACGCATTACAAATTCACCAAAACGGTGTTCAAACATGACTGGGATGGCTCCCAAACATCTGCAAAAGTGCTGCTAGCTGTTGCAGAAGAGATGTTTAAAGGACATGAGGGCAACTCCAACACTTACACACACACACACACACTTGTATACACACACGCGCTGCTCAACAGGTCGTGTTTAATTCCCCCGGCGACAGACAGAACACTAGATGCTCCTCACAGTCTCTGCCGGTTACCTGTTTATATTTGTGTATGTGTGAGTGTTTCCACATGTCTTTCCTCGCCGCCAGGAGTCCTTGACATTGTACAGTGCATCTCTTTCTGCTGTAGAGAGAGTGTGTGTGTGTGTGAGAGAAAGAGATTGTACAAGCGCGTGTGTGTGAGTGAGTGTGTCTCTTAATCTGCGTTGTCTGCCAGTGGGAGTTTACCAAAACAGTAATTCTGTCCAGGATGTGAGCAGCTATTCAGCGCCCGGGGAGACATCTGTTAATGAATTAATTGGCGACTTGATGCCATAGTGAAAGCTCGTCTTAGCCAAGGGAGGATCTGTGTGTGTGCTGTGGGTTTGGCATGAACCGCGGGATGAGTGTGTTAAACAGAGATTGAGCAGAGGAGAGACAGAGGTGTTTGTGTGTGCTGGAAAAGGTTCGGGTCGAACGGGTACCAGATGATTAGGGGTAATTAAAACCCACACCAAACAACATCAGCATGTGTTCACACATTAGACACAAAACGTTCCAGCGCCCTCTATGAATCACAGCCTGCCTGTCTCTCGTATAATATATCAAGGAGCAGAATAAAAGCTGTCACACAGGGCTGACAGGGGCCGATCAGGCAGGACACACTCTGTCCTGGAAATGAACAGCAGAACATGTTCTCACTGTGTTTTTAGATGTGATTAAAAAATGTTTGTGTTCCGTTTAGATACAGCTGGACACAATCTGTACATAAACAACACGCAGAGCTTTACTCACTGTTACGATAAACCCATAATGCTTCTCGACTGCTGACAGTCGGAGACTCGGATGTGATATGCCAGAGACAGTTCAGAAAGATGACGGTGCACGGAGAGTCCGTTTCCTGTATCTGTGTCACGTTTCGCCCCTGCCCCACCCCTTTAGGAGCCTATAGCGGCAGGTCCTGAATCTATTAACTCCAATGGGAGAAGTGAACGTGAACACAGATTATGACTGATTCTTTCACTCCATAATAACCAAAGTAAATATTGGACCCATTTTTTCACAAGAAACACATCTTCCGAACATTTTGACACTAAAATGACATTTTTTTCAGACGGACAAATCAGGAGAAAAATAACTTTGTTTACAAACTCTCGCGAGATCTGGCAACTAACATCAACTAACTCATTTTCGTAATGCAAAATATGTCTGTTAGCTGTGTAAATATCTAATGTTTGCAAAAGAAAATATAAATATATTATGCAAATATAACCTAATTTGCTTTCATACATCCACACAACTTTCGCAACACTTCCAAACGAGGAGCGGGGGATGGAGGGAGAGTAGGGCTGGGCGAAATGGAGAAAACCGAATATCACAATATGTTTCGATATTGCAGAGTTTATCAAAATATTTAGACAATCAGATTTTTGATAAATAATCATCAGTAATGTGGATATAATGACTAAGTTTGGTAAAGACAAATGATACAGCATCTACAGTCTGGTAAGTTCAGAAAATGACATCACTTTACTGTAATGCAGCTTTGAAAACCAGGAACAGACAACACTTGTGCCGTATTACGATATCCAAAATCTAAGATGATATCTAGTCTCATATCTCGATATTGATATAATATCAATATATTGCCCAGTCCTAGGGGAGAGGTAAACACTCCATGACCACGTCCACTTAGGAGACAGGAAGTGTATACGTCCACTTAGGAGACAGGAAGTGTACACACCAACAGTTTTTTTTTTTTTTTCAAACTTGTAGTCTTCAGAGCCAACCAACGCTGACTCAAGCGACATCACTTGAGGCAATTTATCAGACTTTGCACGGTTCCCTCTGGTGCCATAAAAGTCTTTACACAACTTTTTTTTTTCACATATGCAGAAGGACTCTCCAAGATCTGTAAACAGACTTTGATGTGTAAAATCGTTGGAGTTCCCCTTTAAGCTCGCTAGTTTCTCACTCAGTCACTCAGTCATGCAGAAAATCAGTCAGATCTGAGACACGCTGGTAGCACGATCCTGATTCATTGCTGCCACCAGAGCAGTCTCACTTGTTAACAGGGAACCATAAAGGGACCAGTAAACAGGGTGAGAAACACTGTGAGTGAGTGTGTCTGTGGGAGAGAGAGAGAGTCGTTCTCTGCATGTGTGTGAGATGATGTATGCGTAGGCATTGGCAGCTTTTTAAGTGTTAAAAATAGTGTGTGTGTGTGTGTGTGTGTGTGTGTGTGTATATGTGAGACCTGATCCTGAGGCCGAGGGCCAGCGGTGCTGTAGAGGATCAAGGCTGATGACCTCAGCACCTCTGTGTGGCAGCAGGTTACTGCACAGTTACCAAGAGGAGGGCTGAGTGTCTGCAGCCAAAGCAAATATATCATGTGGGCTGAAGGCAACAACGGAGAGAGCAAGAAAGGGAAGCAGGAAAGAGAGAAAGTGATTTTAAGGGAAGAAAAGAACGTCACTGCCTCGGGCTGTGCCTTGCGGTGACGAGTTAATATAATATTAATGAGATTAAAAGTAAAATCCTTGCATTCCTTCTCGTACTTTCAGGTAGAGGCGACACATCAGAACAAGCACCGAAGCTGGTGCAGCATGTGTTGCTGCATTACGCTGCTTATCCGAGCCTGTTCACACTTAAAAATGAAAGCCTTGGCACGGCTTGTTACAACTCCTCCAAAATCTCCCTGTAGCTGATAGGGCTGTAATAGCATCAACAACGGCAATAAAAAACAGATACTCGCTTATGTGTGTGTGAGAAAGAGAAATACAAGAGAAGGAGGCTTTTGTATTTGCGGCAGCTCAGCGTTTGATTCAAGGTGAAAGTCCTGGCAAAAACCTCTCTGGCAGTCAGTGGCGCTGCTCGCCGACAGGACCACCTAGCACGAGCGTGAGCACATCGGGCCCGAAGCAGGGGTCCTCAGCACTCACACAGCTATAGATGATTAATGGCTGGACGACGTTACGCGCCGACACGGCAGCCTGTTGAGTAGATCGGAGCGTCCCCCGCTGTTTCTCTAGCACACTGCTGTCGTCATACGCCGCCTCTGAGGAATAAAGTGTCTGCGGTGGTTAATTATGTTGTAAATATTTAAACTGTAGATGCAGATTAAGTTGCAAAGAGTTTTGATGCAGAGTTATGCTATGCATCTCTTATATCTCTCTTATATGGTATATCCTCTCTCTCTCAAACACACACACACACACAGTCGGAGAAGGCACCTGCGACAGATCAAGCGGAGTCAAACAATTTCATTTTGCGTCAAACATGCTCACACGCTGCCAGAAAACAAAAAAATCTTGCCCTGGAATTCCTTGTATGTGTGTGTGTGGTTGAATAGCTGACGATGATTTATCACCCACATCTTTGTCTTTCCCATATAAGTCATGGTGCATGCTGTGTGTGTGTGTGTGTGTGTGTGTGTGTGTGTGTGTGTGGCAGCCAGAGGTTTGTAGCACCCGGTCGTCATGGATGCCTTCAAGTCACAGTTGTGTGTGTGTGTGAGTATGTGTGTGTGTGGGCCTGTGATTGTCTGTATAAGCAACAATCAGCTAGGAGTCATACTTCAGCTTTTTATCTTTGTTTTGAAGGACCAAACAAGCTGCTAAATGAAGCTGCGTTTTGCAGGCAGCAGGTTGCACAAAGAGATCTCAGTCAGCAGAGGTCAGTACAAAGTAGACAGATTTACAATAAACTCGAGGAAAGGATACTTTGCAGGCTCTTAGATTGGTGTGGGTATGATTTCTCAATAAAAGTTCATAGCACATAAGTTCATAGCTTGTTGATGGAAATCTGCGGCCGGGTCTTGGATTGATTTGTCCCAAATTAAGCTTTTCCACAGGTGCTCCATAACCACATGTTGCATGATGTTTCAACCCTAATTTAAACATGATGATGTTTCCAAAGTCTAGGGCTGTCCAGAATACCATTTTTTGGGCTTCGCAGCTTCAAGACAGCGCAGCTGCCGCACTACTGTACACACACACACCTCTACACACAACAAACAGCGATATCCGTCTGAGAATAATAATTAATGCTGAATATAAATAATGAATAATGTTGTGGGACTATTCCTTATTTCATGGGCTATTTTGGGATATATACTTTATATATATATATTTTATTTTTTTACAAAACAAAGCATTCAAATACTGATTTGAAGGATAATTACCATGGCAACAGTCGAAGCTTCGAAGCATTCGGGTCAGCCCTACCAAAGTTACAAAGAAATCAGGACCATTAGGAAGCATTTACATTGTCATTTCTATGGTTTTTTGCCTAATAATTGATGCCACTGCTTAAAATCTACAAGCATCCCGTGTTTACGCCAAAACTCAGATTCCTACCTTTAAGGAGGATGACATTTTCTTCAGAGAAAATGACACCAAAAGGCTGGTGTATGTATGTGTGTATTTGTTTGGTTGTGTGAAGTGGAATGCAGCCTTCTGGGAGGGTACTTAGGGTAAGTTTGCGGGGTCATCTCAATTTGCCAGGGGTGATCCCAGGTTAATCCATCACTCATTAGCTCTCACAGATAAGACTCATAGAGGGGTGAGGGGCTCACACTTTCTCTCTCTTTGTCTCTATCACAGTCACCTCAGAACACAAGAACACACATGTTCTCCCTCTCCGTCTTTCAGAAAAGAAACGGAGAGCATCTGATAGAATAAAAGCCATGCCCTCCTCTCCTTTGGCCGACACTTTCTCCTCCCCATTAACCCCCATTTCCCCTCGCTGGCTCTGCTCCCTGTGGGACAATACAGCCAATTAATTAGGCTCGGTGTCCAGCAGAGAGCAAGCTCGGAAAGCGCTGGCCTCAGCTGATTTAGCTCCAGAAGGCCCATTATAGAGAGAGAGAGAGGAAGGAGGAAGAAGACTGACAGAGAGATACATAGTGAGGGAGGGTGAGCAAGAGAGAGATAAAGACAGAGGGAGGCTCTTGACTCAGCGTGCTACCAGTAAGTGCTATTTGGTGCTGCAGGATGAGGGCTGCCTCTATAGTCGTACTGTGTGTTGCAGGGGCTCCTCAGCAGCTGTGGGGGTCCCGCCCCTCCTCCAGCAGAATCAGGTTCCCACATGAGTCCCCCCTCTGCTTCTAATAACAAAAGGCCCATATCACTGGAGGATGACAAAGCAAACAAATGGGCCTAATTAGGGGGGTCGATAAGGAAATTATAAGGAAATTGAGTCATTAATGGTAATATTTGTGTTATGAGATGATAGTTCATGGCAAAAATTCATTTCCAAATGGGGCCCCTCTGTGTTTTCTTTGAAGCTAAGACCTGGACCCGTATGTCACGGGGAGAAAAACTTGGCCTCGCTCCGTCTATCTCCTGCTCTCTAACCTCCAGAGACACTCGCAGATACTGAAATGATTATGTACCAGGTCTCTGTAGATATCCAGATGTCCAAAAAAAGAAGCTGGAGAACGCATTTCACCTTCTTTTCGTCCCCCCTTCGAGCTCCCCGCCCTTGTTTTTGGTTGTATTTTTCTTCTCGTATTTTTCTCCCGGGCGGCCCGGGACAGGCCGTTGGCTGGAGATGAAAGTTGAGGTGGAGCGTGAGGGATAACCGACGGGAGAGGACGAGTCTCGGGGGAAGACAGAAAGAGTCGGGGTGAAGAAAGAGGTAGATAGATAGGTAGCCGCGGGGGGGGGGCGGCTTGCTCCCAACGCTCTCCTCTTCGACCTCATCTTTCCTCTGGTCTGTCAGACTGCTGTGGGAGTGTTAACAGTAGCTGATGCAGACCTTGTTCCTGTCAGTAATTTGTGGCTAGGTAGAATTTTTAAAGGCAATTTTTTATAGGTTAAGCACACTCTTAATCTTGCAACCCTGTCTCCCAGAAATTGCATCTATATACTAATAATTTGTTTCCAATTATATTTTGAGCAGAAATATAATTTCTCCCTGGCAATATTTTTTCATGTATAAGAAATGAGGCGCTGGCCTCAGCTGATTTAGCTCCAGAAGGCCCATTATAGAGAGAGAGAGAGGAAGGAGAAAGAGGGGTGACAGAGAGATGCATAGTGAGGGAGGGTGAGCAAGAGAGAGATAAAGACAGAGGGAGGCTCTTGACTCAGCGTGCTACCAGTAAGTGCTGCAGGATGAGGGCTGCAGCCAAACATATTTGATTTTCAACACGTATGTAGTCAGAGATATCCTGAAGTCAAATATATCAGTCATTGTCAGGATTTTTTTTTTTTTTCAGCAACCCAAAAATCAAAGGATAAAGACATTTCCCTCACAAATTAGTGATATTTTCTTTTTAATTCATAAGGGACATGTCATGTTTTATACTTCTGGTGAATATAATCCAATTAATCTTATTTCCATATATGTATTTTGTATATAGTTCCCTTTATTAACACTTTATTTTGAAAAACGGACGTACGTTGCTACAGCCGGCCGGCGACTGTTATTTACAAGGTCGGGATGGATATGACGTCACGTTACTCTGACTACAACAATAAAAGTGGTAACTTCCTTCTACCTCCGTATAGACTCAAATAAAGCAAATATATCGATTCTGGCATTTAAAAAAACAATTTTAAAATCTTACAAAAAAAAAAAGAAAATCGCAATACATAGGTAAAACATTTTTTTCCCACCCCTAGTAAACAGAGGCATGTTTAAAATTGGAGGGGAAATTACCAGTCGACAGAGAAATATCCGGACCAACCGCCTGAAATACAGCTCTTAAAAACCATGTGGGAAATGAACTCGGAGCTCCAATAACAAAACAAATCAGTGAAAAAATAAAGAATGAGGCGATCACAAACAAAGACAGAGAAAAAAAAGAAACAGACGAGCGGGATTGAAGGAAAAGAATAACAGCGGTTAGTGCTTGGGTTGCTGCCTCATGACCTCATCGGAAATGACACCTCTCTTGCCAACGCGCAGTGGATTTCATATTTTAGACACAACAGTGTAGATTACAGTACAATGGGGAAGCTGTGAATGTGTCGACAGGGGGGGATTTGCACAGATGGGAAAAAAGATATTTGAAACAAGTGTTTTTGAGAAATATGCAACCCTTAAAAATGTGATAAATCTTGACAACATGATCAAGTTAATCCGTATCAAATGTCGTGGAAGCTGCCCTCGGTTGGGGTTTCACTCTTACTGTAACTCAGCTGCAAGATGCTAGCTGCACCAAGAGGTCAAACTATTTTCTGAAGTCATTTTCATTAGATTAAGTTTAATTGGCCTATTTGATAATTACAGTCAATTTTCCCGGTCCACTGAGCAGCGCAATCATCCTGTAGCTGAGAGTCAACCTGCAGCCAGAGCAAATATTGAGGAATATCTACAGACCCAATTACACATTGGGGGTAATATTATTCTTGACGTGAATTACACAACCACTTACATTTTATTGGGAAGCACAGTGTTCATCAGCTAGAGAGCTCACAATAGTCGCAGTATTTGGATGGAAACCTGTAAACTGAATCTGTGAGCTGACACAGGAAGTAGCCTCTTTTTCCTCACTAGCCTTAAACTGATAATCTGTTTAGCTTTTTGAAATCCTCCTCCTCCTCCTCCTCCTCCTCCTCCTCCTCCTCCAGCCCAGTATCCCTGTGATTCTGCACCTCACAATAGTACCATGCAGGCAGCTGTGTTCGATTTTGGAAAAATATTGTGGTTAAGTTACACCACAGCGGAAGTGGCGTAACTTAAGAACAGAAGTTCCGTGACAAAAACTGCTTAGTTAGGTTTAGGAAAAGATCGTGGTTTTGGTTGAAATAACACCGGAAGTGGCGTTACTTAAGTACGGAAGCTACGTGACAAATAAATCAATGTTGACTTCTGCTTCCACCTGGGGTTCGAACACCGGTCTCCTGGGTGAAAGCCCGGTGTTTTTTGACCCACCAATCCACCCCGAGCTCCTCCTTACGTGGCATTCGCCACTCTTTATACTTCCTTTTTCATAATTAAGTGGATTACATACGAATTGATGTTGTGGGATATATACGAATTACAGTGCATTTAATTTTCATAGATATAGCTACGAACAGTGTATGAGAAACAGCCTGATTAACAAAAAAAGTGTTTTAGCAGCCCTAAACATACCTTAAGCACAATTTATTTGCCATAACCACAATTGTTCCTTAACATTTACCGATTATAGAAAACAAGATTTTTTTTTTGCATTGAATGTAACCCACAGAATCGTTCAAATTTAACCTTCTTTTATAGCGATGGGGTTGCCTAACCTTATTATCAAATGATGTCTTTGTTATCTTCAATACAGTATGTCTAATATACTAACAAATACAAATATCACCACTGCCACTTGGCACTGTCCTACTGCGTCAGTCTTCGTTCAATTATTCATAAATTGAACCACAATGATCAGCCGGAGCAAAAGGTGTCGTTTATCACCCAGGAGTCTGTATTGTAACTCTATAAAATCTGGCTGCTGCAGAAAAGTTTGAACTTTTGGCCCAGCCTTGTCTGAATAAATCCTCATTTGAAATGAGACAAGAGACAAATAGAGAGGCGTTCCAACTCCTGCCTTTAATCTTCTATGAGAGAAGGGACATCAATAAATCCTCGACTCATTTCCCTCCCTGTTACACGAGCGTCGCAGTCTTTCTATTCAGAAAACACTGTTAACCTCCTGTTTGCTTTCCTTTCCACCAGGATAGAACTTTCTTTGTTCTTTCTCTCCAAGTTTAAACTTGCACTTGCTGTTATCTTAAAAAAAATAACAACCATTGTCTGTTGTCACATTATTAGCGCGGCAAATTTGTGCTTTCATTGCAAAATGCAGAGTTTACTCTCAGCGTGTGTCAGCCGTTTGCTTGCTCTGGCAAAGACCAGTCCTTCCCTAGCTAATTGCCTTCTACCGATGACTAAATCACAATGAGGTTTTGGGTTTCTGGATCAGAGCGCTCTCTTTTCCTCCTTCTCCACTTCCCCAACTGTATCCTTCCTGTCTGAGTCAGAAGTGTCACACTCGGTTACAGGAGATACGAAGTGCAGCGATTTTTTGCGAGAAAACAGTTTCCCCTAGAATAAAAAAAACAACCTTGAAGGGGCTACTGTTCCAACAGTGCAATTAGAGCAGTGGATGTTTGTAAATGTGTGTGTACGTGTACCAGCGTGCATGCTTGCTTGTGTGCACGAGGGCCTAATTCGTACTGAGCAGTAGGCACTATGCCACAGCAGACGAGTGCAGTAAATGTGGTTCTGGAGGCAGTACAGTAAAAACATCTCCGCTCCATCAGTGTCAGAAACAATCTGCATGGACCAAACCAGCTGCCACACCGCCGCAATACGCAGAAACAAGTCTGCTGCTGGAGCTGCTGCAGGACGGCAGCACGCTCCTGTTGTTACACTAATAACGAACCCCATCAAAACTTTACAGAGTTGTTGGCAGAATCTTATTTTTAAAAGGAAGCTGCTTACTTAAAGTGGCAGTGGGCAGAATATTTTTGGCATCATTGGGCAAAAATTCCATAATAACCTTTCAGCATATTGTAATTCAAGTGTTCTGAGAGATAACTAGACTTCTGCACCTCCTCGTGGCTCTGTTTTCAGGCTTTAAAAAATCTAGCCTGTGACGGGAGACTTTGACCAATCACAGGTCATTTCAGAGAGAGAGAGCATTCCTATTGGCTGTTCATTCAACAGAGGCAGCTGTCAATCACTCGCAAACTCCGATCAAACGGTCAAACTAGGCAGCGCTGAT
>CAKALU010042200.1:0-12571 GCA_916700995.1 Hozukius guyotensis
ATACCGAGTACTGATCCGATACGAGTGTTTAATTAATAAGCTGTGACCAATAAATACATAGATATAAATGTATTTATTTGTTCTTTATTATTAAAATAATAAATCGTACACCAGCAACTTGGTAATAAATCTTCAAAATTAAGAAGAATTATAGTTCAAGTGTAAACCTTTTTAATGCAGCAACAAATTGGTCAAAACTTAAACAGGAATTAAAATTACAGTATATAATGTATATATATAAACATAGAAATTAATTTAATAGATCGGCCCCATTGTCATTGATACCCAATCCAGTTATTTGAGTCAGTATAGGCCCGATATGTGATCCGGCATCGGTGCATCCCTAACTTAGAATATTTTCACATTTTACCTCTCCGTCCGACAGCCCTTTGTGACGGGGGAACTGAAACTGTTGTATCCATCTATGCTCTCGCCAAAGCCACCAGAATCCATTGGAAAAAACAGTAATTTTACCTCGCAGAACACGGGGGTTGCTGGTCTACCGCTGCCTTGATCAGTTAGTTTGTATGTGCTTGTGTGACTTTGGTGAATCCAAACTAACCAAAGTCACATAACTCCCGTGTTCTGCAAGGTAAAATTACAGTTTTTTTTCAAAGGAGTCTGGTTGCTGTGGCGAGAGCGTAGATAATGGCTTCAGTTCCCCATTGAAACATAGACTTTATAGTTCTCTCATGTCTCATGTTGTAAGATGAAGCATTCCAGGTGTAAACTAATATACGAGTGTGGTGTATCTTGGTTAAAGCAGCCAAATTACTTGCTCACATTTCAGACTATTAGTTTCCACATTTGCATCGAGGGCTCAATATCCCCCATTCTGTTTCCTTTCTTAACTCCTTGAATCCTTCCTTCTGCTCCCTGGGGAGTCTTCAGGTCTCCTCTTCTGGGTAGACCATTTGGACGAGATGCTACAAGTAATCAATGTAATGTGTGTGTGTTTGTATTGACATCTGTTGTGCTTAAAAGTGTTTGCAGCGTTGTTGACAGGCCAATAAGGAAGCTTGTATGTGCCTGACATGACTGACAACAGGGCAAAACCAAAAATACACACACAGGTACATGGAACTAGAGCAAAAACACACACGCAGAGTGACAGTTAATGTAAAGCAGCTGTGTATGGCTGCCAGAGATGTGTGTTTACTGTAGTGGTTCAGAGTCCTTGGTGTGATGAGCCAAAAACATGAACTTTGACCGCTGATTCCGATAGAGAGACAGACTGAGAGCAGCAGCAGCAGAGATAAGGGGAATGGGGTCCATGCACACACAGAATCAGTCGTCACTGTGATTTTTCAAGCTAATGGATTGCAATGCCTTAGATTATGAGTTGGCTGGATGCCCTGTAGCCGGTTCAGCTACAGCCTCAGGGGGTTTTACAGGGAGGACATTGGAGTCTCAGCTCCCTGGACTCCCCGCTCTGGGACTACAGCCCAACGGTGCAGAGGCCAGGGCAAATACTGACAACATTAACTTATCACTGAGTGGCACAGGAGAGACTGTCAGCGTATGTGTGTGTGCGAGTGTGTGTTTGTGTGTGCGTGGATGCATGTTTGCTGGAAAAAAATCAAGCACATACTGGAAAAAAAAATGTTTATTCACAATAGGAATGGAGCGGTAGAGCTGGTAATGAACCTACTTTTTTTAAACTGGAATACCAAAAGTGTCAAGTACTAAAAGTTGGCATCCTATGTTTGTTTTTGATCAGAAAGTTTAAATATCACACTATACACTGCTTGTGTTTAAACAAAATTTTACATTCAAGATCTTTGGCTTCTTTGGCTAAATAAAAAAGAAAACATTAAGCAGAAAAATATGTTAATATTTCTCAAAATAATG
This sequence comes from Hozukius guyotensis, assembly GCA_916700995.1. Lineage (NCBI taxonomy): Eukaryota > Metazoa > Chordata > Actinopteri > Perciformes > Sebastidae > Hozukius > Hozukius guyotensis. The sequence goes on from CAKALU010042200.1 coordinate 1,852, forward strand.
TATGCAAAAGAGTAGCAGTACTATCAGGGTTCACTGGGTTCTCATTATACTGGACCCGACACAGGACCTTAAGGCCCTGACACAACAAGCCGACAGTCGGCCGTCGGCTCTAGTCTGCATGTGTCTGAGTTTTTTCGGCCGATTCAGCATGTTAAAGCGGTGGCAGAGCCCGTCAGTGAGAGAAATCACTCTGATTGGCTGTTCAGCTTAAACGAATCAGAGCACGAGAAGAGAAACAGACGTGAGGAAAGCAAGCTAATGAGTAAAGTCAAGAGGACACACAGAAGGCAGAGACAAAGGCGACATGAGACGACTCGACAGGCAGCCTTCGTCGCCGCTAGTTCTTTGATGTTGGGTTGGTGTGTCTGGGCCTTCAGTCCTTGTCGGAACTACCATACGTGTGTGTGTGTGTGTGTGTGTGTGTGTGTGTGTGTGGGTGTGCGTGTGTGTGTGCGTGTGTGTGGGTGTGTGTGTGTGTGTGGGTGTGTGTGTGTGTGTGTGTGTCAAATGGCTGAAAAGATCTGAGTGCAGGATCAGAGTGTGAATAGTAAACTGAAGGAGAATTGTCACGTATTGCTACCACGGCCCGCTTGTTAATTGTCGGCCCATCACGTTGCTGTCAGTGTTGGTGTTCTCTCGCTATTAGTTTGAGTCAACCGCATCTCGGATAGGGTTTGATTATCCTCGGGTCCTTTTCGAATCAGGTCTCTCTTTTTTGGAAAATTAATTTATGGATGTCAGGTTAGGGTAGGTTTTCCATGGGTCTCTTTTGGTCAGGTACAAAACCTTGGGCCACTAGTATACAAAAATTTCAAACCATACCCAGCCCTATAGTGAGAGATGTACAATCAGTGCAAGCATGTGTGTGCACACCTACACCTAGACCTACACAAACACACACACTCCTCTCCAGGTCTTGGGGGACCATGTCAGAACATATTAGTGACAGCACCCCACACTCAACTCAAGCAAGGTAACGCCAGCCCAATTTGTTTCCCTAATAGCTGGTATATTATTCACTCAGTCACTCATTCACCCGCACACACACACATACCCACTAGCCTTATCATTATACAAGTATACCCTTGAGCGGGCCTCAAGTTCATCTGTTGGGGGTGCAGAGAGAGCCTGGTTGATATTAGGAGAGAGGTCACATTGTACTGTAAACACGCTTTGTCTGCTTATTCATTTATTTACTACGCTCTCCCATCACACCACTCAGCTTGTCAGCAGTAGGGGGCTGGAGGTGGGGTGGTCCGGGTGCGGGCAATGTTTGTGTGTCGGCAGTTTGGAAACACTTTGGGTGATGGATAACTCGAGACCGACTTCATTTTCCAGGGAAAAATATTCATTATGAGAGTCAATTACTTTGTTTGAATAGCAGTTTGAATTTTCTGATATCTGGCTATCCTGGCAAAGAAAAAAAATCTTTCTCTCTGCACCCACCCATGCACAAACCCACCATAGCGTGTCCCTGTGTTGACTGTAGCAGCCCTGTCCCGGTATCGACCCCCTGCTCTTTAATATTCATAAAGTCTATTTCAGCAGCTTCAGTCGCTGTGGTGCTGCGACGCTCCCGCCCTCTCGCTAAATCCATTCTCATTGATCACCATTGGCTTTCCCAAACGCACATCGATCCCGTTCAAACTCACGCTCAAGGTCCCCTCAAAACGCACTCGCCTCACAATTCACTTACAAATGAAGTCCTTCCCCCCCTCCGGCGTTTCATCAAAGAGATTATTTTTGATCTTTTTACCATTGTGCAATTACTGTTCTTGCTGAAACCAATAAAAGTTGATGTTTGCTATCGAGTCCGGCCGTTATATGAGATGTGTCACTCTGTGATATTAGTTTTACCATCAGAAGTCAGAGATGACGTTGTTTGGGATAGTAAGAAGGAATATCTTTTGTTTGCTTTATCTTATTTTATCATACTCGTATTTATCTGTTGGAGTCTATATTTCAGAGCTTAAAAGAAAACAAACAGCATCTGCATTACTTAGCTCTATTACACCATGTGTATTGTGGAGTCGTGCATGTGGGTGCAGAAGTGAGACAGCGTTGGCTTGTGTGCACTGGAGGTTATGACACTGAGCCGTCTCCAGGCGGGAGTAAATTGATTTAAAGCAGTGCTTTAAAATAAACTGAAGACTGTAGAGAGATCCAGTCTAAGTACAGTAGCAGACGGTAGAAACAGAGAGAAATCTCTGCTTTCCTTTTTTTCATTTTCATCTCTTCATTCCCCCTCTGTCTCTTTAGGGAGCCTGTGGCCGCTCGTCTGCATGGCTAATCATACCATTGTGTTAATTATCGCTTCACAGCTAGCCCCGAGCAAAGACATACACAACATCACATGCACACACACAGACACACACTGTCTTTCTCTCGTAGATGCACACATTTATACGCACTCACTGTATCCTTCTTGGCTGTCAACCAACCTCAGATTTATTTTGTCTGGGGGAGAAAGGATCCCATTGCTAAACTCGAACACACACTTGTGTCTCACCTATCTGAGCGAGCTGGATACACCTGAACCCGGCATTATGAAAAAATACAAACGCACACGCACAGGCACAGTCACACACACACACACACACACACAGGACACCGGCTGCATTATTCATTCCCCCAAATTGGGAACACCGGTTGTGTGCTCACACACAATAAACAGAGATGAATTCATCAGAAATCTCCCAAGTGCAGAAAATATGAAAAATTTAATCATTCCACAGAATAAAAATTCATAAGGAAATGTACAAAATCAATATTTTATGCTACTTACTGTACCTATTCTTTATTACAAACCTATTCAGGAACATGCATTAAAAATTAAAGCTGGCAGAAAAGGCGGGAGGGAGGAGAAAGGACGGGTGGAGAGGGGGGGGGAGGGAGGAGGGTACTGCAAGGGACCTGAGAGTTCAAAAGCAATACTGTTTCATTCATGTTTAAAGGCACTTTTTTGTTTCTCTAAGAGCCACTGAAGCAGTTTTGAAACGGGCAGAAACGCTTTGATAGATTGAGCGTTCTGAGCAGCCAAGGCGCTGTCAACATAAATAGCGATAAAGAAGTGGGGGAAATTTTTTTTTCAACTGGAGTTTTCAAGGTTATGGCCCATGGCGATGATTTGAAGGCACCACTTGCTCTGCTGCGCTACTGGTTATGCATGGACAGTTGCGTGTCTGCCCACCACACGTTAATGAAAACCGTTGAGTGTGCGTATTCATGCAGCAGTACTGTATGTTTTGCAGAAAGCTTTGTTTCATGCATTAGCACTTAAGGTGAATTGTGCAGGCACGCTCAGACCAACATGTGCCGTGTATGTTATTGCTGGCTAATCTATTCTGGACTTTTCTGCTTCATATCATTTATATTTGCCTTCTTTAACAGCACTTTACTCTTCGGCCTTCACTTTTTCTTTGCATTCAACTCCTGCTCTTAACCGTTTCATAAGTCACATTTATGTCACTGTAATGATAGGTTATTAAATTATTTCTCCTTTATCTTCATTATCCTTAGCTCAATTAAACATCTTGTCATCTAATTTGGCCAAAACACTTGACGTTGAATAACGGTGTAGGAAGCAGGTAACTTAAAACCCTCGAGCAATGGAAGAAAGCATGATGAGTGACTGTAACCCGTCTATCAACATCCATATGGGTTTTTGTTTGGACAAAACCAAGGAAACTGCTTTCAGCCAACACTAACGGTGGCCAACTGTTAAACATAAGTGTTGGATCTGAAGTTGTCTCTCTATTTTATACCCATTCAAATAATTTTCAAGTGTAAAAAAAATACAACAACAAAAAAAACTAATTCTTAGTTCTTTACGTAACCTTTTACGCTTGGATATTTTAAAGAAACATCTTGTAACATTTGTACACAGTGCCCTTGCCCCTGTACTCTGTATGGCTTTTGCCATTCAGACATCATCTTGCTTCTTTAATTTGATATTTTACCTGTTGAGGCATTAGGTGAGGACATAATCCAAACAAGAACTGTACAAAAATGTAAAATATACTCAAAGCACAAATGAGGGTATGAAAGATTTTCTATCTTTAGTGACTAAGCCTGATTTATTGATTGTGACTAAGCTTGGTTTGATTGTTTACTCGTGTTACACCTCCAAGACACAATGAGGTCCAAACACAAGTTTGAATGATTTTCAGGAATGCATCAATGACGAGTGCAAGCAAAACATAAATCCCCCACAATACTTTGTTATACCTGTTTTGTATGATTTGAGTGGGAGTCTTGCTTTGTAGCAGATAACTTTAGAAAACCCTGTACAAGCAGAAACGAGTGTGCAGTTGTTTTGTGGTTGCTGGGTGCCCAGTGCTGGTGTTTCCTTGTGGTACATTTAGTGTTTTACTTGAATGTTCACTGTGGGTTACATGGGCGACAACAACTTCAACAATTTCACACACACACACACACACACACACACACACACACACACACACACACACACACACACATACACACCCACACACAGACAGGATTTTTTTTGTAAAAACAGAGACAGTGAGGCAGAGATGAATCCTGTCTCTCAGCGGACTCTAATGGAAGAAAGATGTTGTGCTCCACCGAGATCATCTCCAGACTGTTAACTCATAACCGTGACTCGATCCAACTGTGTGTTTCTGTATAATCTCTCCCCCTGGATAACCATCAGTCTGGATTCATGATAGATATCAATTATCCATTAATGATGGTTCTCCATGAAAAAAAAATAAGCTATTTGTTGGTCAGCTTCTCTGTTTCTGTGTCTTGTTGACAGACGTGTACTTCAACACTTGGCTTGAGGACAATCTGAGGAGGAAATTTGTCCCTTTCCACTCTCAAATATATATTCCGCACAGTCCTCCAGTCCCTCATGGCAAAGACACAAACATTCAGATCTGTGGCCCTCCTCTTGTCCCTGTGGTAGCCTCCTATCTGCCTCCTCTCCTCCCTTCTCTCCTCCCCTCCTTTGTCTCCCTCTCTCCCAGTGGAAGTGTAGTGCAGGGCCCAGGGCCCCTGCCTCTAATTGCTGGTGAATGGAGTGTTTTCATGGGGTGTTAGGCAGGGCCCTCCCCTGGATTAGCATGCTTACATACACACGCACACACGCACACACAACATGTACTCAGATACACAAATGGATTAGTGTGTTCACTCATGGGGAGAGGAGGTTGATTTGAGCCGACAGCAGCAGCCCTTTGGAGAAAGCCCGGGCAGGCCTGGTGGATTTTCAAGCACACGCACACACATGCACACACACGCGCACAAAAATAAAGAGAGAGAGAATAAGAGACAAGACACATCAAAGTTGCACTCACTCATGTGAACACACACACATATGCACAATCTCAGCTCCCAAGTGGAGGCTTTGTGCAGAAAACATATGGGGTGAATCATGTGTTAACAGGGAGTACTGATTAACACATCTGGAGGGAGCCGGTGGAGGGTGAGGGGGCAAGGGAGGGTGAAATAGGCGGGGGGGGGGGCAGATGAAGTACGAAGGAGCAGGAGGGGCAGAAGAGGACGGAAGTAGGAGTAATCCTGATTCATTGAGGATAATCAACTCTAATAGAAAAGACAGACTGAACAAGAAAACAAAACAACAAACCTGGAGACTATAAACACACTGTGAGGAATGAGGGACTCTCCACTCATCTCCCCCAGGCCCCGTCCTATGTGTCATGTCAGAGGCAGTCAGCTGTGTCACAGCGCCACGCTCACCATATGCACATCAGTCAGACAGTCTGCCCCAAAACACAAAGCACACGTGAACAAAACACTTCCAACACAGAGTTGTTTCCACGTAGTGTGCAGCAGTTTGATGGATTTCATGCGTCCTCCATCTGACGTAGGCCTGAATCGAAACCAAACATAAGTTTGTAATTAACTAGTTAAATGACAAAAATGAATAATAGCAATTTCCTATCTGCCATTTTTAATAGGTTTTGTTTTAAAATGAAGTATTGACTATATGATACATACTCTTGTTTGACTAATCGCACACATTTAAAAACTAAACAGTGGTGCTTTTTGACAAATAGTAAAGCAGGAAAATTAAGCCCATGGGTGCCAAACAGATGTTTTATTGCATGAACCTGTTTTATTGCATTATCTACTGTATATTAGTGTTGTCACAATACCAGAAATTATGACTTTGATACGATACCCTGCCTAAATATCTCGATACCGATATTGAAATGATACCACGGCAAAAAGCTAAAACATCAAGAAAAGTAATGAAATAATAGATGACAGAACATGGAACTTAATATTATTTTTTCTATTAATTAGAAATGAAAAAAAAAATAATTAAAAAATGTACAAAGTATGCAGTAATCTGATGTCCCCTATACTTGAATATATGTGATTTCTTTGATGGTAACCTTTATATCTACAATCAGATATCACTTATTAAATAGCCTTTTTTTGGTAAAACAGCACCCCCGCCGGCAAAACAGTAATAGTTCAGGCGGAAACTGGTACTGCAGCACGGGGGACGGCGAGAGGCTGCAAAACAAAAACCCACAAAATGATAATAAATTCAGATGAAGTTCTGTGAGAAGTTAATATAGCCTACGGCTCTTATTAAGACACTGTCATTCTTAAAGAACTGGTAATAATAAAACAGGCTGGTCTCGTATACTCTTCGAAGCTATACCTACGAAAAGTAATGCACTATAATTCGTATACCGGTATATCCAACGAAATCAATTAGTGTGTAATTAACGTAATCATGAACCAGGAAATATAATGCATAGGGAGGAGGTCTGGGTGGATGGGTGCGTCAAAAAAATACAGAACTTTCACCCAGGAAACCGGCGTTCGTGTCCCATGTGAAACCAGAAGTCAACGGTGATTTATTTGTCACATAAGTTACGTACTGAAGTAACGCCACTTCCAGAGTGGTGATGTTTTCCTAAGTCGTTTTGTTGCCTAATCTTAACCAAGTCAATCTTTTCCTGAGCCTAACTAAGTAGCTTTCTTGCCTAAACCTAAGGAAGTTGTTTCCTGTGAAGACGGAAGTTTATTTTGAAAAGACTGCATGTAACGAGCGGAAATTGACACATGTTGCTGGACATTCATAGGAAAATGAAGGAAAAAGGAGGAATAATTTTTTCGTAAGATATCATATGAACCGATGTATAAGAATACGTTGAATAAAATGGGGTATCATACCATTTTTAAAGCAGGGTATTGCAATACCTTTCTAATCGGTATAGCGTGCACCACTACTGTTTATGTGAGAAATATGAACTGGATATTTTCCCCAAAAGATTATGATTTTTTTAATATACAGCTACCAAAACTAATTATGTAAGAAATTCCATCAGCCTTAAGTGAATTCATTGGAGCTTCTCAGGTTCTATTATGCTTTTAAAAAAAGTAAAGTACAATATTTAATTCTCGCCCTTGACCTCACTCTATCTCCCGCTGTGAGACTCATTGAGTTGAGGGCGTTGTCACGCTCTCTACGGCTGGGTCGGACGGTTATGTGCTGCTCAGTGCTGATTTCTATCTATCTATTTTCCATAGCCAAAATTTCTTGGAAAACACACGCCTTTACGCAGAGAGACCTCCACGAACTAGGGACCCACATGGAATTCTGTTGCCTTTCTGTGTGACTGCAAGAGGGCAAATCATGGTCTTTTATCTCAGCTTGTATCTGTATCCATCTGTGGTCTCACTACCATCAAAACAGCATAGCTGTGTTTAAACCACTGTGACGCAACATAAACAGAGACATATCTGCGGTCACGGTCACTTTAGAGCAGAATCAAGCAATCGCACCGGCACTGAGCCAAGCACCCACATACAAATTTAGCACTGCCAACTTGCATAAAAACACATTCACAATATGTTGTGAAACACCTGTTCATGTTTGCATTGTTGTGGCTGCTGCTGTTGTTGTTTTACACATAACTAATTGAAAAGTTACAGAAGGCAGGGTTAGGTGAAAGGGTTTGCAGAAACATAATTTCTCCTTAACTGAGAGGTAGAGTTGTTATGACATATAATGTAGATTTAATTAGGACTTATTAACAGCTGTAATCCACTTGTATTTGTACAGGTTTTGTATAAATATGGTATGTGCGTGCAGACTTAGTCTACCTGTAATTCCTTTTCACAGGCAAACACACAGAAAGGATGGGTTCCTACATAAACATTGATTCACATTTTTTCTATTAAATCTGTCAAGTAATGTACGATCCTTATGACATGGTTCAAAATGAGCCTTTAGGAAGAAACCATTGTGTTGGCAGATAAAAGCCAATCACAAGAAGGCAGTAATATAATAACACACCATTGCTTGACAGCGATGAAGTGGCACAAATGTAATGTGGGTAGCACATAAATAGGCTTGCAATATACTGTGGTATTTGCTGACAGCCTGGTAGGTTGGAAAGACTGTTGACTTGTTAATTGATTGTTTGTAGATGCAAAGCACCTACTTAACCCTGCGCAGTTAAGTGCAGCGACTTTGGCACGCATGACTTTGCCGTGCAATGCTGATGATGCAGCTTGACAGGTCACCAAATTTGTCCAATTAATGAGTTACCTATTTGTCAGCAAGAGTCTTTGTTTACAGCTCTTGGTTCTTTTGTAAGAAAGCCAGTGTGAGCACTAAAAAAGACCTAAAATATAATATATGACCAAGGGAACCAAACTACAGGTACAGTATAACCACAACCTACTCAGCCTGACTACATTTTCCTCCAGTCAAGGGCACTGAAAACTTCTAGTTTCAGACTTGTATCATAGATTCTGTTTAAAAAATCATGTTCATGGTGGCAGCTAGCCAAAACAAATCTGGATTATTTTCAGCTGTTTTTGATCCAAGATCTTAGAAATACAGAGTTTAATGTGTTGCAACAAAAAGTATTCCTTCCTTTCTAGTGTACTATGTGCTTCTTCTACAGTATGACAGATATTCACTGGTGAACATCACCCTCCCGTCTGCTGCAGCGCTGATTTAGACGCAGCCATCATCCCTCCCTCCCACCCAACCAGGCCAGTCAATACCTCTACATTATTCAAACTCCTCCCCACTTAATTAGATATTTAATTGACTACCTGTAGACGGATGACTGACCCGCCCGCTGGCATAAATTCATGCAAATGACATCCCACATGGCCTCCCGCGAGGTAGATTTAATGGTACAGTCTGGCGAAGACAGAGTTCAACAAGAGGCTGCGGGGGTCACGCCTAGTCGCTGATCACTGGTCTGTGACCAGTGGATCAGCTCTGAATACTACACTTCTCTACTCATCTTGAAGCAGGGATATACACACAACAGTTTCCAGTTTATTAGGTACATCTAGCTAAAACTAATGCAGTCTAATACAATAGTGCTGAAATAAATCCTACCTACATGAAGGTTATCTCAAGTCTGGCCCAATGTATGAACTACACCTGGAGCACCCAAAGTGCATCAAAAACATTTTAACTTAATTTAACAGGTGATGCTGAACCTGGGTAGAAGTGAGCTCAACCAAAGAAATGATTAGCCAACTAACACTCATAAGGTTTTGTTGACTATTTGGATAGTTGATTTAATCAACAGATCTGTAAAAACGGATTTTCTTCACAAAGAATCACACAAAAGCACCACTTTACATCTTGTGTTCACCAGAGATGTGCTCATTAGTTTCTTAGAAATAAGTCATTCAGCATGAAAAAAGCATGAAAAGGGTGGCTGTGGCTCAGAGGAAGAGCGGGTCTCCCATCAATCGGAGGGTCGGCGGTTCGATCCCCGGCTCCTCCAGTACACATGTCAAAGTGTCTTTGAGCAAGATGCTTAACCCCAAATTGCTCCCAAAGGCTGTGCCATCGATGTGTGAATGAGTATTTAGATTAGATCCTGATGGGCAGGTTGGCACCCTGCGTGGCAGCCTCTGCCATCAGTGTAGGAATGTGTGTGTGAATGGGTGAATAGTGACATGTAGTGCAAAGCGCTTTGAGCTGTTAGAAGACTAGAAAGGCGCTATATAAATTCAAGTCCAAGTCCAACTAATCGACCAAAGAAATCTTGTTACATCCACTCTATTAGCATTCAAGTAAAAAAATTAGCTTCTCCGTTATGATTACTTGAAACATGTTTTTAAGGCCATCGGTTGTCTTACATTTTTAAAGTCAATCTTTAAAGTAAAGTCAATTTGTCCAGGTTAACAGTGTATACAGTGGAATCTAAGTTAAAGCCCAAAAAGGAATATATTTTTTATGAGCTAGGGTTACGTGGTCATTGCCTGCAAACAAACAATTAGCCTTTTATGTGTCTGTATTAGAGTTTATTGAATGGGAGCAGCAAGCAAGCAGGAAAAGAAAAAACACTGGTTGATTCTGCGCCTCGAATCTCGTGACTCCCAGTTCTAGTCCCCACGAAAAAAGCAATAAGACACCAGAAATCTCATCGCAGGTGTCTGGGCCCACTGTATGCTAATGGGAAGGATCAGACGCTCTTCTCACATAATGGGGTTTGACAAAGTGAAAATTAACACAACCCCACTCCTGCTGTTACTGTTAGAGGGGGTGGTTGATATGGCTTTGTCTCCGACTATGCTGCGCGCACACACACATGAACACACACACACCTTCCGACAGATACCACACCAGCCGTCGTTCTCATTCTCACCCAGACATTTACGTTGTGGGGGGGGGGGGGGGGGGGGGGGGGGGGGGGGGGGGGGGGGGGGGGGGGGGGGGGGGGGGGGGGGGGGG
>CAKALU010042200.1:15106-27383 GCA_916700995.1 Hozukius guyotensis
GTAATACAGCGAGTTCTTCCACAGCCGTTGCACTTGTGACATGGCTAAAACACACACACACACACACACACACACACACACACACACACACACACACACACACATAACTATACACGCACACAACCACAATTATTTTGTTATTTTCCCCTTCAACACCTTGTTTTAATTAGCTTTCTCATGAGACTGCGACTCAGACCAATTAGGGAAGATTATCAAAGAAGGGTCTGGAGTAGGGTGCATGCCCGCTATGACTCCTGTCCCCAGGGACAGGCCAGGATGAAAGAGACCTCAGCACCACACACACACACGCACACAGACCCACACACACAAGCAGGCGATACTCTGTAAAGCAAAAATATGAGCCCCATGTAGGATCTTGCCAGATAGAGTCTTATTGTGCCGTAGAATACATAAAGAAGCAGTCCTGCACAACACAGCAGCGTGTATATAAACAGCACATTCATGGTCAATCATCCTGTATTGACCAGTCGCAGATGGATCACTGAGGAGATACAGAATGGGGTCTTTCCACTCTGTCCCTCAAGGGGAACTAAAACCACTCCATTGATGCAATCACTAATGGAGACACTTCAGAACATTGAGAGAGATTACCGACTCAGAATTAGGCTATAAAAACACACATTAGGTGTTTAGGATGAACACAGGAATGTAGGAAATTATATCGGCGACGCCAACACTTGCGTTCTCCTGCTCTTATCTTATGACAAATCAATGAAAGCTCTTGTGGAGTTATGTTCTGCTGAGAAATCCTGATGTATGATCAAGGGGGTTACCCCCAAGGAAAGTGTACCTGTATAATTACTAAGGTGTCATCATTTATTTCTCTCGCCCTCTGCCTTTGTTTCTCCTCTAAAACAGGAGAAATATCTACTTAACTGCCGCCTTAATAGCGTGTTTATATTTATCTCAGTGTGATATGTCAGTACAATACGGTGTGTGTGTTGTCGCAAGCTATTCCATAACCTGATGGTAAGTTAATAGCACTCAGTGGTATTATGTGCAACAGTGATTAGATTGGGAGAGGCTGATGGCGCATATTGGTTTGGTCCCTGAGGGCCAGCTAGAAGAGTCAGAGATCAGAGGTCAATCACCACGGGATCAATGTCACTCAACAGAGCTGTGTTACATTCAAAGACACACTACATGGCTTACATTAAGTTGATCTAATGCATATGAGAACTTGTATAGGTTGATGTTTTACAGTAAGAAGCCCAAAAGAGAGTCTTTGCCTCCTGACTTCCTCTCCGAGCAGAATGTGCTCGGCTGAGAGAGCGGAGGTGTGGAGTGGAGATGCATCCGGAGGGAAAGTGACTTCCCCGGGACTTCATTAAGATAATCTGGCCACCGATACTAACAGAGTTTAGAAGAGGAGGTGAGGAGAAAGCTCAGAAATGAGATGAACACTTATTAGATCAGACCGAGCAATTGTCTTTCGCCGCTCGTAGCAGAATTCACACTCAAACACACACACATACACACACAGTTAAACAGGCTCAGACAAAGACAGACACACAGCGTGGGATTGACAAAAAAGAATCATATGTCAAATGCATGATCGCGCCCACAAAAATAAACATATCTAAACAATGAATGATTAAATAAAGCAAAATGGAAATCAAGGCATACTTGAAGAAGATGAAAAGAAACTGTGTGTAAAAGATAACATATTGTCTTGAGAGGCCTAAAGTTAACTCCCTCACATTGCCATGTTTTGGCAGTGAAATTGTGACATATAAACCAGTCAGCCAAAACAAATCTGCAAGCCAAATAGTTGCATTAATAGGACTGGGGCTGAAACTGACGATTATCTTTATTATCCCATTAATCTGTGTATTATTATAATGATCTATATATAACCTTTTATTTTCTCAATTATATCGCTTTGTCTATAAAATGTAAGAAAATTGTAAAAAAAAATAGCCATTATAATTTCCCAGACCTCAATGTGACATATTCAAATTGCATCTTTCATTCAACCAACTGTCCAAAACCTAAAGAATTTTAGTTTACTATCATATGTAGAATAAAAAAGCAGCAAGAACTAGAACCAGTGATCTTTTGGGGTAAAAAATTACTAAAAGAATCCATTGATTGGCCAAAAAGTTGCCAATTCATTTACAGTTCATCTGTTGTTAATTTGTTTCAGCACTAAATAGGACTGGCATGTGATGGGGAGAGCAACAACTCAGCCCAAGAACTTCCTTTTGGAAGTTTGGAGCAGCCCCATTATCTATAAGCCAGAGCATCAGGCCTGACAGTCTAAGCCCACTAACCTGGGAGTCAGTTCCTGCTCACCACTGCAGAGAGTGAGTCAGGATGCTGTTCTCACCCACAATATATCCCACACACCAGTGCCTAAGGTCAATAGCGGGGGGAAAGCATGACACAGTCGTCTTACCTTAGGATCTCAGCCAACAGGTGGTAGTTCCACTCTTCCTCCGTCTGACCGCTAGGGCTGTGGAGAAGGGGACAACAAGTGAGAAGTAAACATGAATGATTCTGAAATATTTTCACACTCGTTACATTTTTAGAGAGAGGATGTGAAGGAGAGGTACCATTGCCAGCAGGGCATAGCTAGGGCTGCTAACAGGTAGTCACATCCTGTGTCAGCCTTTCCCAGAGGGAGTCACCTCTGCCAGGCTGGGAGTCAGAGAACAAGCAGAGGATTTCTCCATGTTACTTGAATAGGCAAGTGGCCACTGTGTTATCTACACTCCCCCTCAAGTCAGGGGAGGTGAAGGACCACTTGTACAATGGTAACATTAAACTCTCCAAGTGGCAGATTGAACAAGAGAGACAAAACTATTAAGGGCCTATCAGCAAATTGTACCCAACATGTGTTGTGTATCTGAGAAGATGTTATTATGTGACAGCTGCATATAGAATGGAGCAGGGTCCTTGGTACCCACTGCCCATATTCAGACCCCACTTACTAGAAAAAATAAGCTGAAAGTCAAGTTGCTATCACTGGCAACTGGTTCCAGTGGACAACTCCGGGTCTGAAAAGTGAAGCTAATGCGGAATTTAAATTATTTCTAATAGCCAGCAGGGGACGACTCCTCTGGTTGCAAAAATAAGTCTGATTGTATAGAAGTCTATGAGAAAATGAGCCTACTTCTCACTTGATTTATTACCTCAGTAAACATTGTAAACATGAGTTTATGGTCTCAATCACTGGTTCTTCTTCAAGTCTTCTTCAATACATCAGGATGTTCATTAGGTAAATTATGGTCCCATTTAGAGTCAAATAGACCATAAAGCAGGGGATGCTTTAGGCAGTGGCTACCTTGTGATTGACAAGTTGCTACCACAGTGTTGTCCAGTCTGGGAGTTGTCCGTGTTTTAGTCTTAGAACTTTAACCCTTTCACAGTGTGTTTTCAGTTCATGAAAGTTAATTATAACCTTTATAGTCGCCTAAAAATCTCTTATTCAGAGTTCAGTTGTTCTTAGCTCCACCCTCTCGTATCACTTCTGGTTGCAAAAAACCAAGATGGTGACGGCCAAAATGCTTAAAAAACCATAGTCCACAAACCAATGGGTGACGTCATGGTGACTACATTCACTTCTTATATACAGTCTATGCCCTGTTCTCCAGACTCAGATGTTAAAGGCTAGATGGAAGGAAGACCTGATCTTGCACCATGGGACTAATCTTGGGTCTTCTCTGGGATGAGCAGAAGATAGACACACCCACAGCAGGCTAAGCATGTTTTCTATTCCGGCCACAAGGGTGGCATACAATTCCAAAACACCAGAGACAATCTTTGCTTCTCTACAACACAGAATTGTTGTCATCCTGCAGAGGGATAAGTCTGAGTGGTGGGCATAGCACACACTCCACCTTACTATCATCACAGGTGAGGTGAGGAGATTTGAGGAGATTGCTGGCTGGTAAAAAGCTTACTGCTGCTGACAAGCACTCTCCAACTGGTTGTGGATTCTGGCCATTTAATCCAAAAAGCACTGCAAGTGTGGGTCAATTGTGACAATCACACCAGGGCAAGAAGAGCAGAAACTTGTGCCGTCTTCTGACGAAGCAATCTGTGGCTATGAGCAATATAAGCCTGCTGTTGCTGAAGCAAGGTGGATGGGAAGTAGTGGTGGCATTGCCCTTTTATAGAGGCAACAGAAGTGGGCTCATTCTGATTGGCTGAATGTACATGCAAGTTTTTGTCAGGGAGACACACAAAAAATGAGTAAAGATGAGTTGTAGAGGGCAAAGTCTGTGTGAAACACAACAGTGTACTCAAAGAGTACAAGAGCAAAGATGAATGAAGGAGGGAGAACAGGGTAGACGGAGAGGAACAGAGGGTAGACGGAGAAAGGGGGGGGGAGAAGTGCCACGTCGTTCTTAATCTAGTTTGTCTGTCGTAATCGTGTCAATGTCACTCTCAATCAGGCAGCCACAACTAGGGCTATACAACTTCAGTTTGATTGGCCCAAACCTTGTCTTTAAAATGACCTCTACAGGGAAGGTGTGTGTGTAGATGGAGAGAGGGGGGGTGAGATGAGATGAAGGGGAGGAGAGTCTTCCAGAGACAATATGAGAAAGAAGGAGAGAGGGAGCACAAATTAACTTTAAACCTGTTTCTCCCCCACCTGTCTGTCAATTTCACTTTGGTCTCTTTCTTTGTTCCGATTTTTCAGTGTGACAGTATCGATTGCCCTCTTTTATTACACAAGAGGATACAGAGATGTCTGCGTGAGTGGGTGGTGTACAGGTGCTTGTGTAAACTTCAGTCATATTCCTGCCTGCTGGCATTTAAAACGTTTAGGCCGCGCTGGCGTCCATTGGTTTGAAACAAAGGCTTTATTCCTAAATGTTTATCTAGTGTTGAGTTTGACCAATAGCAGTGCATGGGGGAGCACATGGACGTAGATAGATAAGCAGCTGTTTACGTTTGCATGTACGCATGTGTGTGTTGTTGCTTTAAGTTAGCGTGAGAGAGTCTATAGTTACATTCAAAGGAGAAACCACAACACTGTGGTTTAACATAAACAGGGTGGATTTTGCCAAATCTGCAAGGGTCAGCAGATCCACTTCCCTAAAAATGTGTATGAGCAACCAAACATCTGTATCACCAATAACAGTCATACTAACATCATTTGTTAAGTCTTTAAAAAACATAGTTATGTAATAGGTTTAACGGTTTTATTTTGATCACACACAATATTATTGTACTAATCACTGCAGGGATTTTGTAGGAGATTATTCGTTTTGATGCTCTCTCTCTCTCTCTCTCTCTCTCTCTTTCTCTCTCTCTCTCTGAAACCCTTTTTTTCAGCCATGACTTGAGAGATCAGTCTTTCACCACAGAATATTTACTGAGACCCACTAATACCACTGTGGCGTCAAGTTTGTTTTATTGTATTTGTCTCTGTGTTTGAGCATGCAGCATTTGGCCACAGGCAAATTAGCGAGAAAATGTTTGTACACTGTTGGTATTTGCTTTTTGTCTCCTCTGTGCACACTTGAGTGTTTTAGTCGCCACGCAGCACTGGTTTTGATTATGTAAATTCTGTTTGGCTGAAATCAGTATTTCTCGCTTAAATTGATTCAGTCAGTTTTTGGTACATGGCAGTACATAAAATCTAAATCTGAGTTTTAGAAGTATTTGTGAAAATTAAGTGGTGGGGTTCTGTTTTTTATTGTTTGCAACCACTGTGGGGAAACTTGGTTGCAATTTGAGCTTCAGCGTGAGTGGAACGTTTCAGGATTAGTGGCTCTCTTCCCTATCATCCGTCTTGCTCTTTGAGAATCTATGAACACATGCTGTAATTGATACATTCAAAATAAATCCCAGATACTGGGTTAGGAGAAATTGTTAGCTTGATATCCAAACCCATTTCATGATACTGGCCTGCGTGGTTTGGGTCTGGTGGCTCATGCTGTCATTAAAGTAGAAAAGCTCCAGTTCAACAGCAAGGTTCATTGTTCAAGATTTGAGACAAAGGGATTATGCTCTATGCTCAACAAAATTTGCTCAAATTACTGTCTTAATTACAGCAACATAAGAGTGGAATGCTATCCCTGCAAGTATAAGAGTGTATTAGCTTTAGTCAGTTTAAAACTAATGTAAAAAAAAAAAATAGTTCAAAGACACAAAAATCATGTTGTCATTAAGGGCTGATATATGTTCTATAGTTGTATTTATTCATGTGGAGTTTAACATTTGTATATTGTTATATGTGCATTTTATACATGCAGGGACAACACACAGACACTGACCCTGCCTTAGATAAACCACTAAATGAAATGAAATTAAAGATTTGTTTTTGCTGTGTTGGGCCAACAGACTAGTAAGCAAACAGTAAAATTACCACCATGCCTTAAATTTAAGTAATTCATAAGTAAAATAAAAACTATTTTTATTTTAACATTTTATCAATTCCAAATTCCAATGGCCTTTATTACATCATTTGCAGGTGAACCTTCAGAGAAAACCAGGCTTTTATTTTAGACGGACCATTGTTAAAATCAGGATTTTATATCTCATCTCCCATGTTTTATAGGTACATTTGATCATATTTTCACACATTAAAAGTTCTCCAGGAAAAGGCATGATGCATTCCCTGTCCTGGAAGACTTTAATTGTGTAACATCTGCAGAGATACTGCAGTTGAGTTCCATTACAGCAACTTAACAGAGAAAACTATGGGAATAGTAAAATAGTTTTAAAAGAATCAGTGACTGACAACAGTAGCTGTGTTCAGAAGAATAACTCAGCAACATAGTGGTGTGAGAATGACGTGACTATATTGTTGTACTAATCTAATTATTGCTGTAGAAATGTAGAATATGCTGAATTTACTATGTGGGACATTATAGAACAAGAAAAACCAAAGGTGAAATCATGTTGACGACTTTCTGCCAGTTCATCTGTCCAGTAATTGGATGTGTTTAAGAGTCGTCAGCTACCTGCTTTACCAACATACAGAATAAGTGTCACCAGCTGTTGTTGTGTGCTTCAAGTGTGCGATGCTGGAAGGTGTAATTATTGGCAATAATGTTCAAGCTGTGCATGTTTCACTCAAAATAACCAAGAAACAGGATGGCCTCTATTCAACATCTCAGCCCAGGGAAACTGTTGCTTCCGCAGCAAAGCAGCCAAAAGTCTTTTATTTCGAATGAGCACTGGGTGTCAAGGAGCAGCAGCTGACTAAAGGGTAGATGTGTTTATCCAATGTTAAACAGTGATTTTTCTATCAAGTGGGAGTGACAAACTCTTCATGCACTAGTGCTCGTCACTAACTTTCACTGCTAGAGTAGATAGTTATGTGTGACCTCTGATACACACCAGTTGGGAATAACACACAGAGGTTCATGCCACAAAAAACAGTGTCCACACAAGATAACTATTATGTCACTTGGCAACACAAAATGACAAAGTTGTTGCCAATATAAGTGCACAGTAAGCTGGCATCTCAGCTGATTACTGAGGTCTCCCAAAAAATCCTTGATCGGATTGTGCTATCATTTTTTTTTTTTTTTTTTAAAGTGTATTTCCAAAATATTATGTATAGTGGATGTTACAAATACACATTTAACATCATATTTTGGAAGTACAATCATAGTGAGTAGTAGAACATGATTGGACAGTCAGTGCCGATGCTCCATTCTCTAAGGAAAGCTCTGGATTGGTCAAACCATAACAGAGCACTGAGTTGGCCAATAACAGAGACGAACACAGTAGAAAGAGAAAGATACAGGCTTAAAGCCAGTGAGAAGCAGAAAGGCATAAACTTTTTTTTTTTCCAGGCACTGGATCAATTTGGCGACCAACTAACCAGGCAACTGGTCCAAATGAACCTCCAGCTGGCCTTCGGCCATTGGGCAATCCTTATTGTTGAACTCCATAACAGTGCTGTCTGTTGTGGCCTACTGCTGCATAACATATGGTCCAAGGCTTTTCATCTCTCCAGGGATGAAACACCCACACAAACACATGCACACACTTATTTACACACATGCACACACACACACACACACACACACACACACGTACACATAAGTATCAATGCAGAGAGAAACAGAGAGAGAGAGAGCAAGCGAGAGGAGGAACTGCAGACAGACACGCCAAAATAGGAACTAAGCAAACGCACATGCCGGTCTTCAGAAGAAAACAAAAACCAAAACAAGCCACCCCGAGTGACAGGCTGGATGAATAAAATATTCTTCCAGGGCGACCCCTCTCTGGCGAGCCCCGCTCCTCAGAAATATTGTACACCAGGAAATATTCCCAGGAGGCACCAGCAACAGGGCCCATGTGAGTGATGACCAGCTCCGGTAGACTTGAGCTTTGTTTCGTAAGTGGAGCTGTTTGAAAGAGGTTTGTCCTGACCTGTTCAGGGTTGAAGAAGGAAGTACAGGACATTTTCTTCTCTTTCATTCTCCTCTAGTGATGTCACTTGTAGTTCAACCTCATGCAGGGTTATCTATCTAATGAAGTACACATTTAGTATACTGTACATAATTTACCCATGAAAACATTGTACAAACCCTTATCACTGTGTGGGGGGGGTCCCATTCTTGTGCCCAGCCTGGAGTACTAAAGGTGTCCATTCTTTTGCCAACATTTATAATGAGAACAGGCTGCACAACTTTAGTGATTTGAGACTGCATCTCCAACTGTGATTGCCCATGAAAGCATATGGAGTGCCATGCAGTCCATTTTGGACAAAAAAGGTTGAAAAAGAGGTTTGGTTGGTTTCTCAACTATATTCACTCTTCTAGATTACATTTTCTAAAAAGCTCTCTCCATTATACATGTATGGGCTATTGATGTTTGTTTGTTTATATCTGAAGCAAAGAAAAACTTGCGCAAATGTACAGAGGCAAACCTGAAAACAATATATACTGTATGAATGGCACGAACACATGAACAAACGCAAAAAATTCAGACAATCTCAGAAACACACACACACACACAGTCCACTCCACACTCAATTCCACTCTGCTCTAAATCAAGGCTCAGCCAGGCTAATGCATGGATCCATACTGCTCTGGGTGAATTAACGTTAGTAATAAGATATCATGGCTCTGATTGATCCTCTATTTCCATGTCCACACCATAAAATGACCCAAGCCCAGCCACAGCACACCATCACTCTAATGCTGCATTGATTCCACTCTGGACTGCTGTGGATTTAAGTTTAAGCTACAGATGAGGGTAGGGATGGAAGTGGGCATGGGACAGGAGCTACTGATACATGACTGTACATGACTGAGCTGGAGCTATGCTGTGATGCTACAGCTACCTGTGGTGTAACAACTAGACTACTGGGCTCTATAGCCCCAAGAGAAAATTTTCCAAAAAAAGATCGATAAATAATACATTTATTTTTTATTGTTTAAATTATAAGAGATGTCCCGAGCCAATTCTATGGATTGGTGTCCGGGCCGATTTTAAAAGATCGTTATCGGCTAAAATAAAGCCGATCAAATGCAGATCCTTTCATTACTGCTCTCTGCTGTGTTTTGTCCACTTTGGCCTGCTAGTGTTGCACTCATTTGAGACAAAAAAACAAACAAACAGAGAGGAAATATACAATGCAGTGTTACCAACTAGTGAATAATGAGTTATGCAGTAAGAGAATTACAACATATGTAATCCTATCCTGGTTAACCTTCGGTGGCACCCATGGACACAGAGGCTTCTCCGAACCATGAAAAATTTTAGATTGTTTGTTTGTCTCTGTTTGATTTTTACAATGCGATCGAAATGGACATTATATCTAAGTGCGAGGAATCATTTTTAACTCCATTGCTAGCAGAGTTGGCGGAAGAGCTATACAGACACAATCTGTTACGCACATCAGGCCAAGCGACCACAGGCTGTCCTAGGCGTCCCATCCGGCTGAGGAGATATCGCAAGTAGTGGGAGCGAAAGCAGATGTGCGGTAAGTAGGGCTGGACCCTAATTCTCAACTATTCGGTTATTCGTTTGTTGGGTAGTCAAAGGACACATCAATGCTTCCATCCCAGACACATTGGAGCCACACCAATATGCCTACCAGGAGAACAGATCCACAGATGATGCCATTGCATGTGCCACCCATCTGGTTCTGTCCCATCTGGAGAACAAGAACACGTACGCACGGATGCTGTTGCTTGATTTTAGCTTCGCCTTCAACACCATCATTCCCCTTATCCTGACAAATAAACTGCACTCCCTCGGACGAGCACCTCAATGTGCAATTGGATTCTTGACTTTCTGAGCAACAGAACCCGGAAGGTCAAAGTCCACAGCCAGACATCTCTCACTGCCACTGTGAACACTGGAGCACCCCAGGGCTGTGTACTAAGCCCACTGCTGTGTACCCTGCTGACCCACGACTGCGCCAACCATGAGGGCATTCACATCCCCAAATATGCTGACGACATCACAGTCGTGGGGCTTATCACAACAATGACGAATCGGCATATAGGTAGGACTTTAGAGAACTTGAAGTCTGGTGCAGGGACAAAAATCTCTTTCTTAATGCCAACAAGACAAAGGAGATGATTGTCGACTTCAGAAGAGCCAGAACAACTCACCCTAACTTTACGTCAGTGGTATGGCAGTGGAAGCAGTGCACAGCTTCAAGTTTCTGGGGGTGCACATCACTGACAACCTCTTATGAAGTCAGAACACCACCTCCTTAGTGAAGAAGGGTCAACAACGCCTGTACTTCCTAGCCCAACAAATCACTGGGACCAGCTTTCCCACTATCTCAGACCTCTACACCGAAAGATGCATCCAGAAAGCTGGCTGCATCATAAAAGACTCCACGCAGCCCTCACACAGACTGTTTGACCCTCTACCTTCTGGCAGAAAGCTGCACATCATCCGAGCCAACACCACCATGCTCTAAAACAGCTTCTTCCCCTACGTCCGGATGCTGAACAGCCAGACTCAGCGGACTAAAAAACTAGTCATGCTACAGACCAATGACCCACTTCATAAGTGCACACACACACACACACACTTGGGCTAAAATGTTACATTCCCACTATTGTCTTTTACTACTTTGTAAGATATAAAACTGCTGCTATTTGTTTTAACATACAGTACATGTATGTCTATTGCACTACGGCCTCGGTGGCACTCTATTTTGTTCCTTTATTTACATGCCTGTAATGAGTATGAAAATAAAAGCACTTTAACTTAACTATATGAGGTTTCTTAGGAAACAAGTCAGAGAGTGATTATTATGAGTATGGGCTAAAAGACAAGATACAGCAGTAACATAGTAAGGCTGAGGTTGAGACTACAGGCTGGTACTGCTGCCCGATGTTGGCGCTGGGTTCGAGCAAAGTCTTCAGCGAGGATCTATCTATCAACCACTAATGAGCCTCTTAAACTGCCAGCTTATACCAAATACATCAACATGGAGCCAAAAAGGAAGACCAAGAGACTGAATGACCCATTTTATATTGTCCAAGCAGCCTTGGGCGGACGGATTCACCCGGTATCATCACACGCCAACTTGCCTGATGACAGAGCAGAAGTCATTGAAACCATGTGAGGTTGTTTAAGTGGAAGAGATTGTTCCAGGAAACTGGTAGTCACTGTCAGAGTTTTGGTCTGAGTTTGAGGACCTGAGATTGATTTTCAAACCACCAGAGGGTCCAGTCTCACAATCACGGCAGTCCCCACTGGACAAGGACAAGGACCGGCTGGATTCAGACCAACTGCCAAACACACCTACACACATACATACGTAAGCGCACACTGACACACTGAATCGTCCAAACACATTCCTGCCTGTCTGAATTACATGCTGGACAATATCCCACGATCATTAAAACCAGATTGCTTTGAAGACACAGACACCACGCAAACACACACATGATCTCACACACACACACACATGTATCTACTGCTTCAAGGCGAATTGTTTGTTTCCACTGTATAGTCTGTCTGTCTGTTCACATGGTACACAGACTTATCAGACAAGTCAACTCACTGCTGTTAGTATACAGGAAAAACAAACCAATTGGCAGACGAGATAGACAGACAGACACAAACACAGATAGACACGTTCACATGGCAGCAGACGTGAAGTGAGTAATACAATATAATATCAAACAGGTGAAAGACAGAATCACAACTGGTGGGAACAGCGCTGTATAAGCAACTCAATAGGCCAGACTAAAGCAATAATACAAAGCATGCACAGATACAAATACATTAAAACAGCGGTACCTTTGAGACTAAGCCAGGTGTGATCTCTCTCCCATCTCTCTCTCACACACACACACACACACACACA
>CAKALU010042201.1:2976-15701 GCA_916700995.1 Hozukius guyotensis
AAACAAAAACATGGTAAACAGAGTACATGTTGAGGAGTACTGTATCTGCTGCAGTACGTAGTAGTAGTAGTAGTATTTAGGAATGTGGTGGTATATAAAGGGTGTGTGAATAGTAGTAGTAGTAGTAGTAGTAGTACTAGTAGTAGTAGCAGTAGTAGTAGTAGTATTTAGACCAGTAATGTGGTGGTAAATAGAGGGTGTGTGAATCGTGGCCCACATGAGCCACAGCAGAGCTTTGCTCATCAAACCTCCGTTTCTGTGATCCTAACGTCTCCTAACGTCTCCCAACATCTCCCAACGTCTCCTAACGTATCCTAACGTCTCCCAACGTCTCCCAACGTATCCCAACGTATCCTAACGTCTCCCAACGCCACGTCTCCCAACGTCTCCCAACGTCTCCCAACATCTGCTAACGTCTCCCAACGTCTCCTAACGTCTCCCAACGTCACGTCTTCTAACGTCTCCCAACGTCTCCGATTAACCAGAAGTACTAGCTGCTGTTTACAGAGAGCTTGATTAGCACGACGGCGGAGCAGATACAGTAAATATTGCTGAGAAATGTCGAGCAAAAAGGAAAATAAATCCTGTTACAGACTTTTATTAATGATATATATATATATATATATATATATATATATATATATATGTATTATCCCGGATAGTTAAAGAAATAGAAAGCAACTTCATCACTGTCAGAAGGACTTTTACTCTTTTTAGTATAGTTTGCTGATAAATGTAATAATTTAAATGCAAGAATTGTATAAGTATTTTTACAACAAGTTACTTCAGTAAAGGATCTGAGTACATCTTGCACCACTGAGTATTATAATACTGAACTGACCATGATACTATAGATATTATTATATTGTTGCTATTTATTAGCCTATATATTTTTTGCGTATTTTTTGACACTGATGCTTCTTTGTAATTGATAATTGCTAATTATATATATTATATTATCTTGTCTTGTCTTATCTTAGATAATACAGTATATGGCAATAGTTGTGTCACTCAAAGTATTCCACAAAAAACAAATATTTAAAAGGTATCAGTCATTAGCAGTACTTACTGCATGAAGTAATAGGCTTATATGTCAATATACACTGCAAAATAATCTCCTTATTAAGGTCATTTTCCCCCTTTAAAGTCGTATATTCATGAAGCATGAACTTGTTCCTGGTATATTTTCAATAAAGTTTTTTTTTTCTTGTGAGAGATTTATTTATCTATCTATCTATCTATCTATCTATCTATCTATCTATTTATCTATTAATGTATTCATTCATTCATTCATTCATTCATTTATTTATTTATTTATTTTTACAGTGTAACATAAATGGGTATCCTAAAGGAAAAAAAAAGTAAAAGCTAAAATAATTTTTAAAGAATGTTTTTTGTGGGGTTTTATAATGATATATTTGGATTAACTCCCTCAGCAGATGCTCTGAAACTGAGGCGGCCATATGCAAAATAAATATATAAATATATTTAAAAGCTATTTTAAAGTCTTATATTCATGAAGGCAGAACTTGTTCCAAGAATTTTTTTAAATAAAGTTTGTTTCTTGTTCAAGCCAGAACATACTTGATAGGATGGAGATTTATTTATTTTTTTATTTTTACAGTATAACATAAATGGGTATCCTAAAAATATGACTACAATTATTTTTAAAAGATTTTTTATTTATTTATTTATTTTTTACATTGTAACATAAATGGGTGTTCTAAAGAAAAAATGTACATTAAAAGAAAAATATTTATTAATTTATTTAATTAATTATTTATTTATTTTTATAGTATAACATAAATGGGTGTCCTAAAAATATGATTACAATTTAAAAATATATGTATTTATTTTTTTAACAGTATAACATAAACGGGTGTCCTAAAAAACTATTACATTTTTTTTTTAAATAATTATTTATTCATTTATTTGTAACACTCACTGCTCTGTGTTCATGTAACACACTCTGCTGTAGTAATAATAGACCTGTGTTCATGTAACACACTCTGCTGTAATAATAACTGACCTGTGTTCATGTAACACTCTCTGCTGTAATAACAGACCTGTGTTCATGTAACACACTCTGCTGTAATAATAACTGACCTGTGTTCATGTAACACTCTCTGCTGTAATAACAGACCTGTGTTCATGTAACACACTGCTGTAATAACAACAGACCTGTGTTCATGTAACACTCTCTGCTGTAATAACAGACCTGTGTTCATGTAACACTCTCTACTGTAATAATAACAGACCTGTGTTCATGTAACACTCTCTGCTGTAATAACAGACCTGTGTTCATGTAACACACTGCTGTAATAACAACAGACCTGTGTTCATGGAACACACACTGCTGTAATAACAGACCTGTGTTCATGTAACACACTCTACTGTAATAGTAACAGACCTGTGTTCATGTAACACACTCTGCTGTAATAATAACAGACCTGTGTTCATGTAACACTCTCTGCTGTAATAACAGACCTGTGTTCATGTAACACTCTCTGCTGTAATAACAACAGACCTGTGTTCATGTAACACACACTGCTGTAATAATAACAGACCTGTGTTCATGTAACACACATTGCTGTAATAACAGACCTGTGTTCATGTAACACACACTGCTGTCATAACAGACCTGTGTTCATGTAACACTCTCTGCTGTAATAACAGACCTGTGTTCATGTAACACACACTGCTGTAATAACAGACCTGTGTTCATGTAACACTCTCTGCTGTAATAACAGACCTGTGTTCATGTAACACTCTCTACTGTAATAATAACAGACCTTTGTTCATGTAACACACTCTGCTGTAATAATAACAGACCTGTGTTCATGTAACACTCTCTGCTGTAATAATAACAGACCTGTGTTCATGTAACACACTCTGCTGTAATAATAACAGACCTGTGTTCATGTAACACACTCTGCTGTAATAATAACAGACCTGTGTTTATGTAACACTCTGCTGTAATAATAACAGACCTGTGTTCATGTTACACACTATGCTGTAATAACAGACCTGTGTTCATGTAATAATAATAATAACAGTCATAATGTGTCTTTCTACTCTACTGACTCCATCTTGCTGTCTCTGCTCCACAGTGGCGGGAAAAGCCAGCTCGAGCTCCTCTCTGCCTCCTGCCTGCCTGTCACGTGCCGCTTCCCGCCGGTAGGTGGCGGTCAGAGCGCGAGAGACGGCTGCTTTCCCGCCTCTCCGCTGAGAGGAGGAGGAGGAGGAGAGACGGTGGGTACATGGAGGGAGAGATGACAGAAACATGTATTTACTGTATATGTATTTATATATTAATATATTAATATATATATTAATATGGGGGAGAAGTGGCGGGAGAGGAATCACGGACAGTTGACCGTTATGTTATCAGCAGTGTGTGTGATTGTTTTTTAACCACAGTAACTTCTGCAGTTAATTTAAAGTGGTGAGACTCTGAACACAGTTACAGTTAAAGAAGTTAAAATGGCAGCCAGAAAAAGTCACTATCTCTGTGTGAATAATGAGAAGATGTGTAGATGTTGTTGGGGAATCCACGGAGTAGTTGGGGTGGAGGGTGATGCTCGCTCCGCGCCCCCTCCCTCCCGCTATAGTGTATAGAGAGTGTATAGGGGAGGGAGGGAGGAGGGGAGGGGGGGAACAGCCGAGAGAGAGAGAGAGAGAGAGAGAGAGAGAGAGCAGAGCTCGAGCGCAGCGTCGTGTGGATTCACTCTCTCTCTCCTCTCACTCAGAGCGGTTACAGCTCCGCGCTGCTCCAGTTGAACCAGGCTGACCGGGAGGCGGACAGAGTTACAGGCGGCAGAGCGGTGACTGCGCGTCGGGTGGAAAATAACCGGACCACCGCTACCGGACCTACCGGAACTAGTGTTTCTTGCTTGGGTGATTTTTAACCGTTTTTCCCCTTTTTTTACCTCCTCATCCTTCATCACCCACCCACCAGCGGAGGATGCTGCCGGTCCAACCCGCCCGCTGGTAGCCGCCTCCAGGCAGCAGCAGCAGAGTGACCCGCTCCGGACCCGGACCCGGCAGGGCTCCAGATCTCCCCCGACTGAGAGGAGCATCTCCGGGCTGAGCAGCGCTGGTCACGACAGTAAAGCTGGACATTAACAGTGAGAGGATAATAGTGAGGAATAATCACAGCCTTCTGGATTGTTTCATTTCTTTTAACATCTTTTTTTCCTGCGTTGTGGATTGTTATTTGTTATTTTTGTTATTTTTTTATATTTATTTTTTTCTCCCGGATCTCTCCGTGCGGGTACCGAGGAGCAGCGCAGCCTGTAGCCGGGCTGGAGCGCTCAGAGCCGGGGAACCAGGCGGCTCTCACCCGGTCCAGGTAGGAACTCCTCTACACTCTCAACATACTGTATATATATCTTTATTATATAATCTGAACCCGCTCAGCTCTGCAGGAGCCGCGTTATGCACCACCAACAGCAGGAATATATTCACTTTATTTGCATTTTTAATTAAAACAGATAGATGGAGGATGAACCTGCAGCACTGAGCTGCTGCTGCAAAACACTTGTTGGACAAATAAAACCACCTCATGTTCACATCCAGCCTCTAATCCACTCTGATGGGTGTTTCACCCATATTACATATATTACACTACAGAGGTATCGATCCGGATCAATACCCTCCAGCCTCACCATCACCACTACCATCACCTCCATGTCTGTTACCTCCATGTCTGTCAGTAATAAAACACTGAAACACACCTGCATCCCGCAGGTCAGCCACGGCTTCATAACCTCTGAAACTGTACAAATCACCACATTAGTCCTGCATCTCAGTACAGTGTGTGCACAGCTCCCTGTATGTATATATATATACTGTATATATGTGTATATAGGAGGTATGATGATGTCTCCGTCAGTAGGAGTTGTGCAGGACTCTGAGTCTATAGAGGAGAATATAAGATGGCAGTAAAAGCAGAAGCTGGTCGTTATAATCAGAGGTTTGTTCGTCTTCTCTCTGTAATATCAGAGCTAATCTGCCTTCAGGGACTGCTGGAGCTGCTTAAAGCAACAATACAACCGTCCATTCATCTGCTCATAAACCCGTCACACAGCATCTCTCTGGGTTACCCAGCAGCACCTGAGGCCTCCGGGGCACCTGTAGCATCACATCTCACACCTTACACCTGGAAGGAGCGATTCTGTGTGTGTTATATCCACATAAAGGCGGGTATGGGGGGGTAGTTTCAGTGTAGAGAGGCCGGTGACGGTGAATAACCACCAACCAACCCAACCCAACCCACCCCACCCACCGCCGTGCTACAGGCATGCATCAACACGGGGGAATCCAGTCCGTCCGGTTCCTCCAGTCTCCGGTCCTTCACTCTGAGAATAGAGAGAGGATGGGCGTCCGACCTGCTCTACATGAGAGAGACGGAGAGAGAGGGAGAGAGAGGGAGGGAGGGGGTGTAGTTGGGTATTTACATGCAAACTGCATCTGCTTTTCCCTGACAGAGAGTGAGCTGTAGTAGTAGACGCCGCCGCCACCACCACCACTGCCACCACCACCAGCAGCGTTCTCTCTAAACGTCCCCTCCAGGAACGCCGTGGGCGCTCATGCCTGCTCCCTCACTTGACCTTTGACCCCCGTTCCCTATTTTGTCACCTGGCTCTGATCATTCAGATGTTTCAGCCTTTCAGTCGCACGCCTCGACGGAGACGTTGCGGAGCGGCGTAACAGGAATATCCACCTCCTGCAGGCTCTTTAAATCACAGTCAAACATCTTTAATCTAGTGGCATAAAAATGTTCATTTAACACTAAAACAAGAATTAAAGGCTCAAATTGTGTTGTTTTTAGTGGGGGTTTCCACTCTGCATCAGATTCCTGCCTCTGTAAACGTATATTTTGCAGCGTTAGTGGATGAGGTGGCGATACTCTCGCTGAGGTTTGGACGGCGGGCCCTGCTGCTGTCACCCGAGCTTCTGCCGCCGCGGTGTCGAGGGGCGAGGTCGGAGGTTTGATACCACGCTCTGGGAATCCTCTCCGCCGCCTCTAATTTGGAGGTGCATCCGTCCCGTTTGTGACCAGATAAAACAAACGTCTCCACGGCGCTGCGGGAGGAGGCTGAAGGGGAGGATGGGGGATTAGTCAGCGGGGAGAGGAAGAGGATGAAATGGCGAGGAGGAGGAAGGAGGAGGAAGGAGGAGGGAGGTCGAACAGAGTCCGTTCTGCATATTTCCGCGTAAAAATTGGAGATCTGAGCGAGCCGTGTTGTTAATGCCCGTCATTAAAACGGCAGCCGGGAGAGTGGAAATGGGTTTGGTGTGTGAGTGTGTGTGTGAAATGGAAGCACACACACGCACATTCACATCCCGGCGCCGCGGAGAAAGAGGCGTCCACGCTTCCGATTAAACGGTTTTCACGGCGGGTAGCTCGTCTTTTTTTTTAGTTCAGGTGGGACGAGGAGGAGAAGGAGGATGCGAGGGAAGAGCTGGTCCATCGACTGATCAGTTGATCAGGTTGTTCCAAAGTATTGGTAACCCGTTGTTTCTTCTTCGTTGGTGTCTGTGTGCGGCAAACGAGCGGTTGGTTTATTGGAAAATGACTCTTTGGCATCAAAAAGCTCAACCTACTCTGATGAACTGAGGGATTTTTAGTGTCATTTAGAGAGTTTCTTCAGTGGACGACGGCTGTTTAGTCACCTTTTATTTGGTTCGGTTGCTATTCACACTAAAAACACACACACACTGCACACCAATCAATAGCGTACAGGTGACCTAAACACCTGGTTTACACACCGTCCTGTCACCTTTCTGGCTCGAGACCCTTCAAATAACGTCGTGAGCAGTAAAACCAGATCTTTTAAATCATTTTCAGAGGTCTGAGGAGGAAAACATCCAGAATTTTAGAATGAAAAGAGCAAAAATTTGAGCTAAATCTGAAGAAATGTACATTATTTCTGTTTTACTAACTGCTGCACTGGATTTATTTTATCCAAGATGTGTTTTATTTTCTGTTTAATACAAAAACAAAACATAAAATTCATGGTGGATGAGGTGTGAAAAACAGGGATATTCTTTAGACAGGCTGGTTTGTAGACTAATTAGTCGTTAGGATCTTGTTTGCAACCCGTTGTTTCTTCTTCGTTGGTGTCTGTGTGCGGCAAACGAGCTGTTGGTTTATTGGAAAATGACTCTTTGGCATCAAAAAGCTCAACTTAAACTGATGAAACAAGTGATTTTTCAGTGTGATTTTGAGAGTTTCTTCAGAGGACGACGGCTGTTTATAACCTTTATTTGGTTTGGTTACTATTCACACTAAAAACACACACACACTGGATATCGATTAATAACGTACAGGTGACCTAAATATCAAGTTACATGCCGTCCTGTCACCTTTCTGGCTCGAGACCCTTCAAATATAGTAATATGTTGAATTAGGAACAGTAAAACCTCATCGTATTGTTTCTGAGGAAAATATTCTGAAAAATCTGAAAAAAATGTACATTATTTTAGTGTGAAAGAGGTTTTTACTAAATGCTATTACTACTAAATGCTAATGCTATGAAGTGTTTTTTTTCTATTAAGTGCAAAAACAAAACATAAACGTCATCGTGGACGAGGTGTGAAACTTGTATCTGAATGCTGTAATCGACCAAAACCACGACATCAGTTATATCAGTCAGCTGAGGCGACTGTCATCATCCTGGTAGCTACGATTAAAAACAACAAAAGATCACCAAAATGATCAGAAATCAGCCGAGGGATCATAAACATCCAGAGATAATTCCACAGATCTGTGTTGTTGCTGGAGACGCTGGACTGTCACACACACGTCGTCGTTTCCTGCCGTAAAAAGCGTCCTAAAAGCTCTTCCATTGAGCCGACGTTATATTGCTGTATTGATTTGTTTTTGTTGCCGGTCGATAGAAACGACGGTTACAGTCAGTTAGATGGTTTAAACTCACTCTGAGCACCAGGTGTCCTTTCACACCTTCATGTAAAACACACATATTTACAGTAGACGTGCACGAGCAGCTGGAGTGTGAACAACGCCGCGCACGCAGCAGCCATCTTCAACGGTTTCCATCCATTAATCCCTCATTAAGGGTTTTGAAATGTGTCCAGATATCTTGATTATTTAACGTACAGTGATACGAGAACAGAGAAGAGCAGCAGGAGGAGCTGGAACCGCAGCATGTTGGTCATGTCTTCTTGATAAATTGAGTATATAGATAGTTTTTATATAGATTAATTGACTTATTTCAACTCTAATCTTTTAAACTGTTCAGTATCTTTGAGCTTCACCGGCTATGAATCGATATTACATATGTAAACTGAATGTGTACTGTACATAGGCGCAGTATATTCAATGTATTCTGGTTCCAATATGTAGTAATAACTTATATTTGTTACAGTTTTTAGTAGTAGATACTACAACCGTTTCCACGGTGATCCACTTTCAAATCAGTATTTGAATGCTTCGTTTTTGTTTGTTTTTTATAGTAAAAATTAAGTAATAATAATGTATAAGTCCCCAAATAGCCACAACATTATTCAATATTCATATTCAACATAAATTATTATTAGTGTTATTAGCGTATGTGTACAGTAGTTCAGCAGCGGCGCTGTCTCGGGCTCTGAAACGCCGCGAAGCTTCAAATACCGTCTAATATTTCTCAGCGAAGCTTCAATGCCCAAAAAATGTTGTTCAGGACACCTTCTAGTAGAGTAGTACTAGTAGTACTCTTTAGATCGTGGTAGTAGAGTAGTACTCTTTAGATCGTGGTAATAGAGTAGTACTCTTTAGATCGTGGTAGTAGAGTAGTACTCTTTAGATCGTGGTAATAGAGTAGTACTCTTTAGATCGTGGTAGTAGAGTAGTACTCTTTAGATCGTGGTAGTAGAGTGGTACTCTTTAGATCGTGGTAGTAGAGTAGTACTCTTTAGATCTGGGTAGTAGAGTAGTACTCTTTAGATTGTGGTAGTAGAGTAGTACTCTTTAGATCGTGGTAGTAGAGTAGTACTCTTTAGATCGTGGTAGTAGAGTGGTACTCTTTAGATCGTGGTAGTAGAGTAGTACTCTTTAGATTGTGGTAGTAGAGTGGTACTCTTTAGATCGTGGTAGTAGAGTAGTACTCTTTAGATCGTGGTAGTAGAGTAGTACTCTTTAGATTGTGGTAGTAGAGTAGTACTCTTTAGATTGTGGTAGTAGAGTGGTACTCTTTAGATCGTGGTAGTAGAGTAGTAGAGTAGTACTCTTTAGAGTAAAAGTACTTTGACCAGATTCACTCCTTCCGTTCTTACCTTTCACAATAAAAAAAAAGAATTTGTAAGTTATTTTGCGTGCGATAACAACAGTGTTCTTGTTGAGTTATTTTAGTAACGTGTTTTCCGTACTTATGTTTTGTTGTTTTGTTGTTTTGTACGTATTTTACTTACTTTACGTACTTATTGTAAGCCCAACCATGATGTTTTTCCTCGACCTAACTTAGTGGTTTTGTTGCTTAAACATACCCGCGACCGTTTCACGGTAACAATGTGGCATCAAATGCATCACGAAAAGCCTAAATCCTTAAAATTTCGTGCTATTTATATATACACCTTCCCGTTAGTTCAGGTTGCCGTCAAGGTGGATCAGTTTGGTGATGTTGGCGGTGATTTTAGGCGTCGGTAGACATGGTCATGTGTTGGTAGACGTGGTAAGGTGTTGGTACGGCGGTAGACGTGGTCAGGTGTTGGTACGGCGGTAGACGTGGTCATGTGTTGGTAGACATGGTCAGGTGTTGGTACAGCGGTAGACGTGGTCATGTGTTGGTAGACGTGGTCAGGTGTTGGTACGGCGGTAGACGTGGTCAGGTGTTGGTAGACGGGGTCAGGATGTTGGTACGGCGGTAGACGTGGTCAGGTGTTGGTACGGCGGTAGACGTGGTCAGGTGTTGGTACAGCGGTAGACGTGGTCAGGATGTTGGTACGGCGGTAGACGTGGTCAGGTGTTGGTACGGCGGTAGACGTGGTCAGGTGTTGGTAGACGTGGTCAGGTGTTGGTACGGCGGTAGACGTGGTAAGGATGTTGGTAGACGTGGTCAGGTGTTGGTACGGCTGTAAACGTGGTCAGGTGTTGGTACGGCGGTAAACGTGGTCAGGTGTTGGTACGGCGGTAGACGTGGTCAGGTGTTGGTAGACGTGGTAAGGATGTTGGTACGGCAGTAGACGTGGTAAGGATGTTGGTACGGCGGTAGACGTGGTCAGGTGTTGGAACGGCGGTAGACGTGGTCAGGGTGTTGGTACGGCGGTAGACGTGGTCAGGTGTTGGTACGGCGGTAGACGTGGTCAGGTGTTGGTACGGCGGTAGACGTGGTCAGGATGTTGGTACGGCGGTAGACGTGGTCAGGTGTTGGTACGGCGGTAGACGTGGTCAGGTGTTGGTAGACGTGGTCAGGTGTTGGTACGGCGGTAGACGTGGTCAGGATGTTGGTACGGCGGTAGTCTGTTTTCATTTTGTCCTCTTGTCGTCTGACATGTGGAATAAATATGTTGCTGAGGATTTAAAACAGCGTTGTGATGATGATGATGATCTTTACTTCATACCAGCCTGCTGTTCATCCGCCATCCACTCCCATAATCCCCTTCTGCTGCTGCTGCGAGGGGATCAGTGTGTGTGTGTGTGTGTGTGTGTGTGTGTGTGTGTGTGTGTGTGTGTGTGTGTGTGTGTGTGTGTGTGAGGTTAGACAGCACTTCCTGTCAGTAGAAAGGTCACCCGTTTGATCCCTGAACCAGTCAGTCCTGCCACAGTGCCTCTGAGCAACAACAGGAAGGAGACAATAGACCCGAAACCAGTCATGAAACCATTAAACCCGTGAGTCAGCTCGCAGTAATCTAAGAGATTCCTGGTCGTCAGGCGGTGCGTTTGTGGCTCACGGCAAAGTCACGTTCTTTTCATTCTGAGTCCTGGACACCTGATAAGTTTCTCTGACTATTTACACAAGGTGTGAACGCATTCGTCAGCTGTGACACACGACACCTGCTGGAGGTGTGTTACTGTATATATTACAACAGGTAGAGTCTGTGTGATTGTTAGTCTCTGTTAGTGAGCTAATGTGTTCGGTTCAGTGTCCTCTCCACTCTTTGTTCTATGAACGTTATTAGAGCGACGTATCAAACCTGAATATGTTGTTGTACATATCAATATGCGTCCGTATCACATAAAGAAACGACTCAAAGTTGGCAAATCTTTGATCAGATAGTTCCAGACTTCAATCAAAACTTTGCAGATTTTCAACTTTTATATTGAAGTAAACTTCCTGTCTGTCTGCTTGTGTTTTAAACATTTAACTTTTGGAAATAAGACGTCTTTTGTTAAGTAAAAACGGTGAGTTTTGTATAAAAAATGATAGCTCGTCACAGCTTTCATACCGGCACTTCTTTCAACACATTTCCACAGTTTCATGTGACTTTTTTGGAGAGACTGATTTGTTGGATTTTACACACAATACCAGCTTATTATTCACGTTATTATCTATTATCTGGTAATTTGTGTGAACATGAATCATGTTTCAGGACTCTGGGAGGTTCTGTAGGTTTTCACTACAAAACCAAAAATATGTTCCTGTTCTTAATGATTCAGGTTTTTATAGGGATGGGTTGTGATCTTAACATTTTCGTAGTCTTTAAAATACACTGTATGTAGTGTTTATGGGTGGAAAGAGTAGAGCTTGAGCTTCAGATGACAAAAAGGGAAAAAGGTGTGAACATTTGCCATAAATTGTGACACTGGGAGGAAACCGGTGGAGGACGATTAAAGTCGGAAGGGTTGGCCGCTGCATGCGAGGCACAGATCTTGTCGGTTAACGGTTAATAATCGGTTAACGAGGGTCGGTTATCGGTTAAGAACATTTTTCAAAATTAGCATCCCTAGTTATAATGCTAATACACTAAACTTCATATTAGTGCAGGTATCGAACCAGCAAAATGTGTCCGAAGTATAAAAAGTTGTCATCATGTCGGGTCAGACAGAATTTGGCCGATTGTAAACTTTCTTCTTTAGACAACATGTTAGAAGTTTTCTTCCTTAATGTAAAGTAGTGAACATGTTTGTTAAACTCAGATCTTCATTAGTATAGAAACATGTTTAATGATTCTCAGCCCTGCTTCTTCTAATCACTGCTGCTGTTTATTTCACCCAATTAGTGAACCCCGTTCTGGTTCTGAGATCTCTTTAATGATGTGAACGTGTGTTTGTGAGACAGAAACCAAATAAAACTCATCTGTTTTACATTTATTTATTTATTAAAAAAAGGTTGCTTAATCCCTGGCATCAGTTCTAGTTGCAGTAATGTGTTGTATAATTACACAGGAACATTATCAGACCAATTACACACCATTAAAATATGAAAATATCACCACTATCCTGTTAAAGCAGGCTGGAGGCCAGCAGACACACTGGAAACACGCTCCGAAAGTTCAGCACAGGTGTGTGTTTATACCTGTGTGTGTGTGTGTGTTCTTTATATTAACTAACCTGAATGTCCAGTCACACACACACACACACGCACACACACACACACACACACGCACACGCACAGGAAATCAAAAGAATGTTTGATGTGTTCAGATCTCAGACGGATGTTCACGGTCGAGGTGAGCGCTCTGTGGACCGGCCAGAGTGAGTGTGTGTGTGAGTGTGTGTGTGTATGTGTGTGTGTGGTCCTGTAACACAGAGGGGATTACTCTAATGACTCCATTCACTA
>CAKALU010042205.1:0-24322 GCA_916700995.1 Hozukius guyotensis
GGGGGGGGGGGCAGAGAAAGGAAGGCAGAAATGTGCTAAAGAGGTTCAGAAGGAGTGATGGGAGGCATCTGGTCAAGCAGTGAAATGGCCCAGCACGCAGACCCTGGGTCACATAAAAGAAGCGACTGCGCCCGAAAAAAAAGCGGAGCCCCAGGGTGTGCTGTAGCACAAAGGTTAATGAGCAGAGAGATCCTCTGCAGGAGGCCTGATGAGAGAGGAAAGGAGGAAAGATGGCTGCATGCAGTATGTAGCACCATCCTAAGAAGTTCAGAATTCAGTCTATTGCTCCTATTTCTATTGATTTTCCAAAATACGTGGCAGCCTTATCAGCGCAAAAATCAACATTTCCAACACGCGCCACCGTGTTCTGATCAGACACATTACAGACACTAACAAAAGTAACATTTGTGTAAAATAGGTGTTGGTTTACTGGATACCAAACTTGTGACCTCAGTGATGCTGAATGAATGAACCCTTAGATGATGGTTCTATTACTGTTATTTGCAATCTCCACAGGTTGTCCGGTTAAACAGGTAGATGGTGATGGGTCAATTAATCCAGGTCACACACACTCTCATTGAGATGCCACTCATTTATTGTAGATGGTTTATAAATCCGTATGTGAAGATGTGTGTGTATGGTGGTTACTGAAATAAAGAAAATAAATAGAAAACATGTACAGGTATTATTAATATGTAGTACTAATAAAGAAACAGTATGGTATGAAATACACATGCAAACATACTTCAGTGCAAAGCTAAACAGTTTAAACATGAATACAATAAGGAGAACACAGACATCATAACTGTAAGGAAGCGTCAACAAAGAGCAGTTTCTCATTCAGTACAATGGGCATAATGCACACAGAGGTGTGCTAACTCAAACGATTGCTGACACAGAAATACATAACTAATTAACATCAACAACATCGTCGATATTTCCGTTAAACTATTACAAAAGCACAAGCGCGATGTAATGCACAAGCATTATACATGAGGCACTGAACAATAGGCTACTATAATAAATACTCACATTCTCATGGACGCACAGGATAAAAACCATATCAATAAACAAAGGGAAAGAGAGTCCAGAAAACTGCGGCGGTGATGAAGACTTCTTTAGTTCGGGCCAAAAGTTGTAATACTGATGCTGAGTTGAGTTGGAGGACAGATGAGACTTGTGATTGGTGTAGAAGGTGATTTGAATCGTATCACTCTCTGATCATTGCGAAGTCCATGCACCGAGCAACAGGCGCTAGGACTGTACATGTGAACAGTGCATGGGCAGGTGAGGTGATGCTTGTGGGTTAAACTGCTGCAGAATAAGTGACCTTCTGAACAATTTGTATTTTGGAACACAAAGCAAACTGAAACTACTCAGTCCAGCACTACGATACTCAGGGCACTTCCTGTATGACTGGCATTGTACACTGCATGAATTAGCCTATAGCGGCTAGCAGACTTTAGTTAGTTAGTTACATTTCCTTTCTCACAGCTTCTACTCTTACTCGGTTTTACGTTAAGTCACTGCATCTCCCGACAGAACAACACCACGGTGGAATTTTTACGTTTGTTTCAACACAACGTTGTTGAATGAGAGCAGCCGATAGTGGCAACAACTTAGCGGGACTACCGAGTGCCATTTCTCAGCGCACCTGACTGTGTCCAAAGCTCTGACTTTCTAAATAAAAAGGGGTGTTCAGTTCTCTTTTTAAAGAAGAATTCGAAAGTGTAAATGACAGTTGTCAGGGCATAAAACCAATGATCTGTTGGTCTTTACCGATCGAGACTCCATAGTCTAACCCACATCTGCTGTTTAGATACATATTCATGTTCAAAGTAAAAGAGAAAAGGCCGCCAAACTTTGAAAAACCTCTTAGATGAGCCTCTTGTGGAGTATCTAAGTTTCTCTAGCTTTAAATATGTCATAACGCTTTCTATCCATTGAGAATGCGTCGGTGGATTGTTGGATTTCCACTGTAATAGTATTAGCCTTCGCGCTAGCAGTGAGGAAAAAGCCAATGCATCAGCTTGAACCAATGACAGTGAGACTTCTGGAGGAGCTACCCCAAATATCGCAATTGTTGGGTCTGGCTGTATTTCTTTATCACAAATGTATGAAAAGGTTTCAAAGATAGCGGTCCAGAGTGGAACCAGGGCTGGGCAAGTCCAAAACATGTGATAAAGGGTGGCATCGTCTTGATGGCAACGGGAGCAAGTTGGATCTGTTCCTGGGAACATCTTTGCAATTTTGCTTTTTGAGAGGTGGAGTCTGTGAATAATCTTAAATTGTAATAATCCATGTTTTACACAGATAGATGTTGAATGGATCCGTTCAATTGCAAACCGCCAAACTTTATCTGAAATATCAGCTCCAAAGTCTTTACCCCATTGTTCCCTGAGATGGTTCAGTGAAGGCGATGCCACCCTTTGAATTTCACTGTACAGTCTAGATATCAGACCACGTTCAAGAGGATCCAAATCTAAAAATTCCTCAATCCAAACATCTGTCGGGCGAGATGGGAAGGAAACAAAAAGCTTTCTGACAAGACTACGCACTTGCAAATACCTAAAAAAATGAGATTTAGGTATGTCATGTTCTCTAACAATGTGCTCAAAAGACATAAAGTTATTATTTTGAAAAAGATCCCTTATACATCGTAGCCCCTTCCTGAACCATAACTGGAATGCAGAGTCTATTAATGAAGGTGGAAATAGCCCATTAGACACGATGGGTAGCAAAGTGAGCGCCTGTTTATGTTTAAAATGTGACCTAAACTGGGACCATATTTTCAGTGAGCCATTTACAATGGGGTTGACTGTCTGCCTTTTTTTGCTGAGAGGTAGTGGTGCACAAAGCATTGATGGTAAGGATACTGGATTGCAAACAAATTGTTCCATCTCAGCCCATAATAGTCCTGTGCCCTCATAGAAATTTGATACCCAGTGAATAACTTTATGAATGTTGGAAGCCCAATAATAATGCAGAAAATTTGGCAGTGCCAGTCCCTCCGCATCCTTCGGTCTCTCTAGATATGCTTTTCTAATTCTAGGAATGTTTTTGTTCCAAATAAAGGAAGATATGTATTTATCCAAACTCTTAAAAAAAGATTTTGGAATAAACACAGGAACATTCTGAAACAGGAAGAGAAGTCTAGGTAGAATGGTCATCTTGACGGAATTTACCTACCCGCTAGAGAAATAGGTAGCAATGACCATCGGTTTAAGTCTTGTTTGGCTTTCTCTAATGCTGGCAACATATTACATTTGAACAAGTCCTTATATTTACGTGTCACCGAAACACCCAAGTATGTGAATTTGTCTCTAGCTACTTTGAATGGGAACCGGTCAAAATCGAACTGCTGTACATGATCATTTATCGGAAATATTATACTTTTGGAAAGATTTATTTTATAACCTGATATTTTCCCAAATTTGGATATAATGTCCAGGGCTTTAGGGATTGATGTCTCGGGTTCGGAGATATACAGAATAAGATCATCTGCATATAATGATACTTTATGGGTGTGGCCACCCCTGTTTATACCCATCAAGTTTACCTCTTGTCTTATTGCTATGGCTAAGGGCTCTATGGCTATATTAAACAAGAGTGGGGACAACGGACAGCCCTGTCTAGTACCCCTGTAAAGAGGAAAATAGTCTGATATAATCTTGTTAGTTCGGATACACGCTTTTGGAGAGGTATATATGACCCTGATCCAAGAGCAGAAAGTGGGACCAAAACCAAACTTGTTCAAAACTGCAAAGAGATATTCATATTCAATGCGATCAAAAGCTTTGTGGGCGTCGAGGGAGATTAGCACCTCTGAGGGCGGTCCATTAGGGGAGTAGAGTATGTTAAAGAGTCTACGTAAATTACCAGAAAGTTGTCGCCCGGAGATAAAGGTGGAACCTTAAGAGTGTGACAAAACAGATTAACGACATGAAATCTGGAAGAAAAAAAAAGACATGAGTGAAAGTTTATTGTTCACCCTATTTTACTCCTTTGAGTTTCCTCCGAAAAAAAATATGTCACTTCCTGAAAATGGTCTCGATGGAATTGTAGTTTTTTTGTGGAGGGTGAAAAACTGCTAACAAACAGTGGAAAATGACTTCTAGGACACACAGAAAATGGTATATATATATACATATATACATACTGTTTTACAGAATTACATTTTGTAACTCATAAAAACACACTCTTTTTTAGTGATCATCATCCCACTTAACTTCTGAGTTAGTAATATACTTAAGGTAGCCTTCCTCTTCCACATCCTCATCTCTGGCTGCAGCAGCAGCAGCACCCGCCACAGGAGAAGCCAGGTAGACATTTTCCCATCTCCCCCCAGACTCTGTCTGTGGACCCTGAGAGGCAGCAACAGCAGCAGCAGCCTCCAGGCCGTGGTTGATGTAGCAGGCCTCCTGGCTGGCCTCCAGCACCGGCAGCTCCGACAGAAGACCTTTCAGTGTCTCGCACAGCTCCCCGAAGCCAGGCCTGCGGCTCGGCTCCTTATCCCAGCAGCTCTGCATCACTTCATAACTGCGTTTAGGGTAAGATGGAGGAGGCAGGGTGAGGTATATATAACTATACATAGTGTAGACAT
Source organism: Hozukius guyotensis (assembly GCA_916700995.1). Taxonomy (NCBI): domain Eukaryota; kingdom Metazoa; phylum Chordata; class Actinopteri; order Perciformes; family Sebastidae; genus Hozukius; species Hozukius guyotensis. The sequence goes on from CAKALU010042205.1 coordinate 4,604, forward strand.
ACAAAAAATAGTCCCTATGGCTGAAAACAAAGCAAGTGGGACCCGTCATTACAGGTTTCATCTATGAGTTGAGAGCACTTCAACCAAAGTGATATTTTCCTTTATTATTTTTGTCTTTGACTCCGTAGGGGGTCCCGACCCCTGGGTTTGTAATTGTAGAGCATCACTATAACTATTTAAAAACTAAAGAATCAGGTATGTGAGAAGATGAGATAATTAGAACACATGAACAATTAATAAATACATAATAAACAACTTAATACATTTGATATTTGTATATAGACACATTTAAAATTAGAGGTAGAAGTAAAACAGGTATAAATATTGTACTATGTCATCTTGCAGTCTCTGATAATACCACATTAAAATGAAAAACTCCTCTTTTCAGTGCTTGTGCACAGACATTTGCCATGTTATGATTTGAGCATATTTTTTTATGCTAAATGCAGTACCTGTGAGGGTTTCTGGACAATATTTGTCATTGTTTTGTGTTGTTAATTGATTTCCAATAATAAATATATACATATGTTTGCATAAAGCAAGCATATTTGCCCACTCCCATGTTGATAAGAGTATTAAATACTTGACAAATCTCTCTTTAAGGTACATTTTGAGCTGATAAAAAAGTGATTCATTTGCGATTAATCACTATCAACGATTGTGTCGCGATTAAATATTTTAATCGATTGACAGTCGTAGTATAACATAATATTTCAAAAACTAAAATTATCAAAATAGAAAATGTCCCTGACTGAGCACAGGAACTCACAGTCTGTAGTCACAGTCCTCGGGTGGTTTGAGTCTGTGTTCGGACATCAGCATCTCCAGCAGCTCGTGGTTGTGAACTCCAGGATAGGGAGTCCTCCCCCGGGACACGATCTCCCACATGGTTACCCCGAACGACCACTGAGAGGACAGGGACACAGAATCATAGTTATACACACTCAAAATTCAGACGTTCAGTAAATATCACAATCCTCAGCGACTGTGTGTAAAGTGATGTTCCACGAAGAAGACTGAACTCACCACGTCACTTTTGGTGGTGTAGACAGACTCAGACAGGCTCTCCATGGCCATCCACTTGATTGGCACACGGATAGCTACTTTTTGGCGATAATAATTGCTGCTGTAGATTTTCTTGGACAGGCCGAAGTCAGCCACACACACCCTAAGGTCATCACCCAGCCTGTGGATAAAGACACTGCTTTAAAAAAAATGCATAATGAGCACAGGTAGGGCTCTCTGGAGTTTTTTCATATGTTGTCCCTACACACACCGTCTCCTCTGAGGCCCTCAGTCTGCTACTTTATTAACATTTTAAGCAGCTTCCTTCCCCCAGACACAAGCCATGGTTGAATACCAATGGCTGAGGACAGAGACACAGTCATGTTATGAACAAGGAGTCTCTTCATTTGAAGCTCCACCCTCTCAATGTCTCCCCATCTGATGGACTCACATGCAGTTGCGTGCAGCCAGGTCTCTATGCAGGAACCCCCGTGAGCTCAGATAGTCCATCCCTGCTGCAATGTCCATCATGAAGCGCAGGAGACTTTGATGGGGCACAAACTGGAGGAGGGGGTAGAGAAAGGGTGTGTTTTGTGATTCATTTTTTATATTTTCGAACGCACAAATGTGCAGATATAAGCATGTTAAAGCGGCAGTAAGCAGTATATTTTAGGCATCATTGGGCAAAAATTCCATAATAACCTTTCAGCATCTTGTAATTCAAGTGTGCTGAGAGAAAACCAGACTTCTGCACCTCCTCATGGCTCTGTTTTCAGGCTTTAAAAAATCTAACCCGTGACGGGAGACTTTGACCAATCACAGGTCATTTCAGAGAGAGAGAGCGTTCCTATTGGCTGTGCTCCGGTCATGTGACCGGAACTTGGCGTTCCTTCAAGAGATTTCCAACATGGCTGCTGGGTCACAAACTTTCTAATTTTACAGCTAAACCGTGCACTACAAGATGATTCTGAAAACATTTGAGGAGAGAAATAGGAATTAACGTAACATAATAGTGATTCATATTTGATCAGCGCGGCCTAGTTTGACCGTTTGGTCGGAGTTGATTGACAGCCGGCTCTCATAGATAGCAGCTGGACAGCAGGCCTCAGATCAGCTCTTACTGCTTGTTTTCCTCCGGTCTGTGAAATCTTGCAGATGCCGTTAGGAGCACCGGAGGACACAGAGGCACATGATTTTTTTCAGGTTACCCGTTTCATGTACTACTGTCAAGATGTAGCGACCGTTTCATAAAAATAACTTTTTTTAATTTTATTTGCTCCAATCTCGCCTACTTCAGCTTTAAAGACAGTTGTGTTTTTGACAGTTCCATTTTCTTCATGCATCTTTGATTTGATATGTACATGTTGCCATGGTTACAGGTGTTCATCTATCGCCAGGTTGTTCACTAAAGTACAATTTACTGCCAGGGTTTAGCTAATTGGTTCCAACACAGACGGCCAAAATGGACAAAATGATTGCCAGCATGATATCTTTGCAGAGTTGTAAAATCCAGTTTGATAGGCTAGTGCTATTAACCAGTAGTTCATAGAGGAAGATATCTTGCTGGACTTTATTTCAGCAGTTACTTGAGTACAATATTATTATAACCACTAGAGAGGATGGCCAAAGCTACAAAAACAAGACTGTAGCTGTAATAAACCAAAAATTGTCCTTGTGTGTGTGTCTATGTCAGCATGTGCTGACATTGCAATAAGCCCCATTTATGTACATGCATGTGCTGACTGCATCTCACCATAGGAATATCTCCATATCGTGTAGCGATGAGGAAGCGGCGCAGGTCTCCGTGTTTCATGTAAGGCAAGATGACCAGAGGAACAGGCAGAGGAGAGTCCTCCTCTCTCTCTAGAGTAACCCCTGCAGGACGAACAAAGACACATCTGTCAACAAGGTCGCTGCTGCTGCTGCTGCAGTAGAGGAGAAGTCTGTGGGTACATTAAGCAACCTTTACATTGACTCTAAAACACTGACTGTAGTTTCCCCAAATATGATTTTCTGCCACATGATTTATAATAATTGCAAAAAGGTTTTCAGCTAATAAATGTTTGAGCATTTTACATAACTTGGTTAAGGCCATAGACTGTATATATAAGAAGTGGACGTAGTCACCGTGATGTCACCCATTGCCTCGACTTAGGCATTTTGGCCGTCGCCATGTTGGTTTTTTGCAACCAGAAGTGACACTGGAGGGTGGAGCTCAGTACAACCGAACGCTGAATAAGACATTTTCAGGCGACCAAAAATGTTACAATTAATATTCATGAACTGAAAACACACTGTGAAAGGGTTAAAGTTGTAAGACAAAAACACGGACAACTCTCAGACCGGACAACGCTGTGGTAGTGACCTGTCAATCACAAGGTAGCCACGCCCTAAAGCATCCCCTGCTTTATGGTCTATTTGACTCTAAATGGGACCATAATTTACTAAATGAAAATCATGCTGTATTGAAGAAGACTTGAAACTAGCGATTGAGACAATAAACTCATGTTTACGATGTTTACTGAGGTGATAAATCAAGTGAGAAGTAAATTCATTTTCTCGTAGACTTCTATACAGTCAGACTTCTTTTTGCAACCAGAGGAGTCGCCCCCTGCTGGCTATTAGAAACAATGCAAGTTTAAGGCGTTAATAGCCTAACGTTAGCTTTTTACTTCTGGCGATTGCATTCACACTTCAAAAATCAATAAAGCAGTGATCATTTTTGAAGAGTATCTTGCTGAAAAAAACATGTAAGTATCATAAACGTGTGTTTGCCACAGAGCTTATTTTCTGCTATAATCCAAAACCCAATGGAACAATTCCATTGGCTTTTAGTCGAGAGAACCAGGGCGATGCTAACTTCCTGGTTGGACTACAAAAATTCTTTATCCCTGGAGCACTCTATGCAAATGCCAACCGACTCCAAAAACAAACAAGTAACCAGCATGCAATGGATTCTGGGATACTGCAGACAGAAAAGGACTCAGTGGATGTGTCCTACACATTTCTTAAGGAACATGTTATTACAATCCAATAGAAAAAACTGGACAGTTCAGCATCCGAGTAGTGAATTAGGTAGGCTAGTATATCTTACCGAGTAGTCCGACCACATTTTCATGATCAAAGTTCTTCATGATCTCTGCCTCTCTCAAAAACTCATGCAAGTCTTCATGGCTGTGGATTCCAACTAGACATGTGGGACAGAGGAACAATTAGATAAATCAGAAGAAGCAGAGTAGAGTTCTGATAAAAGGTTTGATTTCAGTACCCACCTCTCATGGTCTTCACAGCCACCTTGATGTCCACGCCTTCGTCTGGTGAAAAGACCCCTTCATAGACTGAGCCAAACTCTCCTGGAGAACAGAAATTGACGATTGATGATGTATGATTTTACTAATCAATAACATTGTCGAAGGTGTTCTATGGTGTAATATAGCAAAAGTAATGAACTCCTGTGGTAAACCTACAGACAGACAGGATTATTGTTGATGAGGAATCATGAACTGACCTTTGCCCAGCTCCTTGCCCAGGGTGAGCTGGTTTCTCTCCACCAGGACCTCTTTAAGACTGTCCAGCAGCGTGCTGCTAAGCCCCTCCAACAGCTGGACCACACCCTCCACCCCTGCAACAAAAAGGAAATCACTTTGATCACACTGATGTTAATAAAATGGTATTTTTATGTGATTAGATTTATGTCATTTATGTGTTGTGCAATACCTTTCATACCTTCTAAGTTCAAACAAACGGAATACGACACTTACTGTTGGCTGGCTGGGGGGGTGCAGGCTCCGTCTCCTGTGGACGTCGGTAGGAAATTTCAGCGTTCATCGGCAAAAGCTCTAATTCTTGGTCAGACCTGTAGGGAAAAATTATAACTTTAAATTAATTATCAGTCAATTTTTCTTTAAAGTTTAGTCATCATCACCTTATCACCACATATGGGAAAATATGGAATTATTTTTGTCAAGTTTACAGTTTACAAAATAGATGTAAATGTCCTGGAAAAAAACAACATTTTGACCCGAGAGAAACAACTGTTCTTTGCATCATAACTCCTTAAATTAATTTCTTAACTGATGTCCCCAAAGCAGCTGCAGCTGAAATTAAAATTTGGTAGTAAAATTAGGTTGATATACATTTTTATCTTGATAATTACTGGAATAAGATTCACTCTCATTGTGTAACTTTTGTTGTCTTTTCCACCTTCCCCCATGGTTTTCCCAGCATGCTGCTGTGTTTAGTCCACAGTTAGTGGAGCTCCCCCTCGTGTACACTGACAGTTATTGCAAAGACAAACTATGGTCAGGTTTCATGGATGCATGCACAGCAGGGGGTTAGAAAAGTCATTACTTCAGTGTCAGGATAGCCTATATATACGTATATATATATATATATATATATATATACGTATATATATGGACATTTTCAGTATTTAGAAATGAAGCAACTTGCTGGTAAGTGGTAAAATTACTTTTTAGAGGTAAATTTGATATGTGATATGTGACGTTATTGCTGCATACACTCATAATGTTAGATGTCTGCTGTGTACATGACAAAAGATTACTCATATAAATCTTCCAATTCAGGATTGAAGTATTGTTTGTCAGCCACAGAGTTAAGAAAAGAGTCTGAAGGCTTAACAACAGGATTAATTTTCCACGTAAAGTCATCAGCCTGCTGCTCTTTACCAGCTTTTCAGTATCCATTAAACAACCATGAATGCACAGTGAGCCAGTGTGAGCTGTCTTACCTTTACACTGTTTCTCTGCAAAACTATCCACCACCTTATTGAAATTCAGAGCTCTGACCAGACTGCTAGATACAAATACTCTGCACTCTGAGCTGAAAGGTTTTCTTCTTGAGATGTTGAACATTTCCACTCAACACTTTTGTGATTTGGCACAAAATTCCACTCAGAAACTCGTCTATATTATATGAAGCATTGTCATTTTATCAGGAGACAGTATGTGCTGTAGTTATTTTGATTATTGTCCCATCTAACTCTCTCAACGACAAATTCACTCACAGTAACTTTAAAGTAGTAGACCAAAGAAACAGAAGTGGAAGGTCCCATTACCTGAGTTTAGTGTAGTTCTGGCGCAGGACACACACAACAATGGGGATTAAAGCCATGAGCAGCAGGATGACAGATAAAACACCAACTGTCAGCCAGATGGAGAAGCGACTCTGGTGCTGAGGAGCTGGCACTATTGGAAGCTCTGAGATGTTTAAGCCCGGGGTCACAGGGATCACCGGTACCGGTACCACAGGTGGAACTTTCCCTGTAAGAAAACACAAGTGAGGTAGCTAACATTAGCCACCATAAGCATACCAGGCCAGAGACTGTATATAAAGATGGATGACATGACAGCTCCCTAAAAGTGAAGCCAAAACATCTGGATCGCACCCCCTTGTCAGTTTCATCAACTTAAATAAAGCGATGACGTCTTGACGGATTCGCTAAGCGAATGGAGATACATGACCTTTTTTTTAATGCAGGTGCGAGCCTCCCTTTGTGTGTGTCAAGTAGGAGAGCACACCAATATTGTTTTTGAAAGGCTAAACGCCAACAAATATGAATTGAAGTAGAATATTTCGTTAGTTAAAAAATGTGAATTTGTGAATCTTTTTTTCAATAAATTTTGACTTTTGGACTTTACAACGCTCTGGTGTTATTAGAAATGTTTTGATCACACAAGTCACAAACAATCCTACGCAGCCGCCACTGGAATCTAATTCTACAAATAGTATAATACTTATAATATTAGTGTAGCCTGATCTTTATCTGCAACTGTGCAAATTGTACAGAATGTGGCCTACCAAGTAGCGAAAAAAAATATATTTTTAAATAGTTTTATATACAGACTTTTGTATAAATTATCCAGTAAGTGTGTTATTATGATTTTAGTTTCACATGAGAAAATCTATTTTTGACAACTGCAGAGCAGACAAATCCTGGCGGCTGTAGGAACAAAATGTCTGATTGTGCTGAGTTGAGCAAGACTCAATGACTCCAACTTTTCTTTGAAAAGAGGAAGATTGAGTTTCAAAAGTGTCATAGTCCTGCTGTCACAGTAGGAAACTAAGTTCATGGTTGGGAACTGAAACCAGATTTGAACCCTTGCATGTTTTTTTCTCACCACACTGGCTGCCACTTCCCTGTTTGAGGAGGTATATTTGGCTCACTGTTCCTGGACTATCTAATGTGTTGAGCTCATCTAATCAGGCTTACATACATCTGTGCATGGTAACAGTGGCAGTGGATGAAGGTGGCGCCCCGCGCAGGGTGGATATATCATTCCAGGCTTGCACTGAGAGTCTGTAGTCGCGCTGTGGATCCAGTTCTGTGATGCTGACCGATGTGTCGGTCAGCCCTGCCGAGTCTGGCAGGAAAACCACGTCGTCTCCACAGGCCTCCCACTGATGGCCAGAATCTGCTCCCCTCTCGCACTTGATGCTATACTTGACTTCTCGTCTGCCTCCCCGGTCATGAGGAGGATCCCACGTCATTATCAGCACAGAGTCATTGAGATGATTAGCTGTTAGATTCACGGGGGCAGAAGGTGGCTCTGTGGAGGACAAGACAGGGAAGCAAAACATGCTGAGACTGCAAAATCTACAAAGTATGTGTCATTAGAGTCACATTAGATGAAGGTATACAGCTACAGTAGAACGTAGACAACCAGTGGCATTAATCAGTTTACAATAAATACATAATCATACTGCAGCAGAAATGGATAACACTGACGAGTAACAAGTGAAAAAATAAGACATCTATTATTGTCTGCTACGGTGTCTTTTCTGATACTACAAGTAGGGGTTGCCAAAGTTGACAATTTTCTTATTCCCATAGGGGCTTTAACGTCTAATCCCATACATTAGTTTTATAATAGGATGACAGCTGTTTATTAGTGTTTCTTACTGGTGCAGCCGAGGTCATCGGGGTCAGTCGGCAGGCGGCTGAAACCCTGTCGACAGTCGCACGTCTCTGATCCCTCCCCGTGTGTCCTGCTGTTTGGCGGGCACAGCTGGCATTCTGCGCTCTCATTGGCTGGTTTGTAGTAGCCCATCCTACATGCTGGTGAAATAGAAAGAGTGAATGTCTCTTTAACTACCACTGATACTGGTAGCGTTAAGAAAAGCTTTGTTTTCTAATGTGGTTATATAATGTCTTCTGGGTTGTGAGATACAGTTTCAGTTCAGTTTTACTTTATGTTCCACTAGTGGCAGTCTGGCAAAGTTGGCCTTCAAATGAAGCTCGCGAGCTCGTGTTTACAACGTGGAAAGTCGTGTACATTATATGCTTGGCATTCAAGCGGTTAGGTTGTGAGAACACCGCTGCTAAGCAACGTCAATATTAACGTTACTGTTGGCGTCTAGAAGCTACAGAGGCTAACAATTTAGCAAGCTAGGTATAATGACAGAGGAGAAAGATGACGCTGTTGGGAATATCAACATTTTCCTCAGACATATTATACAATTACGAAAAAAAAAACGATAAACGACTAAAATTACAATATATTAACTTATTATGTACAGAAAAATGAACTTCCATATCCTCCGCCATTTCTGACAACGTCAACAAACACGTCACAACTCGTGAAATCGGAGCTTTCAGAAACTTACGAGGTTGTGAATACCACAAGAGGTCTCTGTAAACATCCCCCCATTTGAAGGCACCAATAGACTGTATGTAAAGATGGACGACATGACAGCTCCCCAAAAGTGAAGCCAAAACACCTTGATCGCCCCCTGGTGGCTGGCTGCAGTATAGGGCATAAACCCCATCCATTTTTCCCAAAGATGGTTTCTTTCATTTTAGGTAGTTCTTATAACGCTGATGTTTGTTTCAAGTGTTAATTTTTCTGATAAGTTTGGTTTTAATTAGTTATTTGATGCTATAAAAAGGGAGTGTGATTGACTGGATTGATTGTATCCGGGATATTGTGGCTTCACTTTTGTACAGTGGGAGGAAGTGGAGACGCGTCGGCCATCTGTATATACAGACTATGGTCTAGACCTACTGTAAATGCCTCGAAGAATTAATAACCAGATGGCTGTGACATTTGCTGTGCATATTCCCAGAAGAAGGAATCTGAGAAAGATTGTTGATCAACACACAAGAAATATGTAGGAGGAAGACATTTATGGTGAAGAGGATGTGAAAGTATTCTATCCAAGATTATTTTTACCAAGATACTTGTACTGGGAAATGTTTGAGTCAGCTCATGACTTCCTTGTTTAGCTGTCAGCTGTTGCAGAAACATTGGACAAAAATAAAATGCTGTCACGGTGATATGTGTGGACCAGATCATAATTTGTCGTGTGTTTTAGGACAACTCATTGCCATGTCATTGTGTTAGGGATTGGAAAATAAATGCAAAATAAAAACATTAGTAAAAACATACATACAAAATCTAAATTCAGCACACTGACACACTGACAGCTGTTGTTGCCTGTTGGGCTGCAGTTTGCCATGTTATGATTTGAGCATATTTTTATGCTAAATGCAGTACCTGTGAGGGTTTCTGGACAATATTTATCATTGTTTTGTGTTGTTAATTGATTTCCAATAATAAATATATACATGCATTTGCATAAAGCAGCATATTTGCCCACTCCCATGTTGATAAGAGTATTAAATACTTGACAAATCTGCCTTTAAGGTACATTTTGAACAGATAAAAAATGCGATCGCGATTGCGATTTATCGCGATTACATATTTCAATCGATTGACAGCCCTATCCTAGACTTTTTTGAAAAAAATCTGAAGTCTGAAATTAAAGCCAGAATTCTCAGAAAAAAAGATTGAGTCAAGAATCGCAACCTTAAACTCTGAATTCTGACTTTTCTCTCATATATTTCTAACTTTAATCTCAGATGTGTGTTTTTGTTTTGTCTTCAGTAAAGCAGAAAATGTGCACACTGTCATCCATACTATTCTGGTATTGATTGTTGTGCCAGCACAGATACTTTACTGGTATAAGAATAAAACGTAAACATCCATACCTTGACAGGTGTCATCTATGACTTGATGCCCGGGTTTACAGGTACACCCTCCCTGCAGTGGACCCCATACTCCATCCACACCACACTCTCTGACAGGTGGAAAATCATCCTCAGCTCCCGTCACACAGGAACCCGTCACGGGACCCGACATGGCCCCCGTTCCCTTAAACAAGGCCAGGTGAGCAACGGTGTCAGGGCACCTCCTGTAGTACAGTCTGATGGATGATACCAGCACACACGTTCCTGAGTAGGAGAAGGCCAGATGGAAGCCTCTGTGGCTGACAGAGCCCAGGCTCAAGGCCAGACTGCGGTTCAGTTGGCTGGTTAGCTGGTTATGAGGGACTGTGACAGGGAAGGGCTTGGAGGTCTGAAGGTCCAGGACTGACCCGCTAGTTTGAAATCTTGTGATTGGTGTGTCCGATCCAAAAAGGTGAACTTGTAGCGGACCAAGCTGTCCGGATGTCTCCTCTTCTTGGGCAAATGAAATATCCATCATTAGATAGTGGGCATGTTTCCGCTCCATCCACCTGCTTAAAACAGTTCTCCTAATGCTTCTTCCACAAGCCTGGAGCACAGGCACCGGACTCGATGTACCCACTCTGAGCTGAACATCACTCCACTGGAGTGATAGGGAAGAAGCAAAAAAGCATCGGTGAAAAGCTGCAGGGTTGAACTACAGGTACACACAAAAACCCTGATGAGACTAAACCTGGAAGATACCAGTGGAATAACAGGATAAATAAATAATATACATAATATGATAATTAAACTTCATATCAGCCAGTCATGTTGTCCATATATTATATATATATATATGTTATTCAAGACCAATTATTAATTTACTGTGATTTGTGAGATAGTCGGTATCTAAAATTACTTTTCCAAATTAACATCCTATGACTTAAAGGTGCAAAATTCCAAATTCAGAGCACATCTATGATCAGCCCGTTCTCATTCCCAGGGCGGAAAGTACCGAGGCTTTGTGTGATACCAACGCACAAGGCACCCCTTTAGCGCCTGTAAGAAATGCACCGCGTTTTTCATTAACTGCAATGTAAACCCATCCACAGCAATATAAAACGCTCAGAGAAAGTGGTGAAGTAGTTTAAAGAGCAAAAAGACAGACAGGGTGGATGGGTCCAACAAACACAAGGCTTTCTTCCAGTAGACCGCTGTTTACAATCAGCTGTTCGTTTGTGTCCCGTGTTCACAACGTCAAGTCTCATTTTCACTTTACAAACGTAATAATTTTAAACTCAAACATGTTGTTTTTTTCCTAAACCTAACTAAGTGGTTTTGTTACCTAAACCTAAGCAAGTGTTTTTGTTTAATTCACAACGTTAAGCACGTGTTTACTGCGACCGGAAAGAGACGCCAAGGGGTCTGAAAAAAGCGTCAGTATGTGACGAGTTGGGATGAGAACGTGTTGCTGGCGGCTGGCGGCTAGCAGCTAACGGTGCTAAAGGCGCTAACAGTGCAAACGACGCCGATGGTGTTGACAGCGAGCTAACAGTGGTCTGGACGGCGTTACAGCCTTAACTGCCGTTTGTGAAGTGTAGAGCGGCTGCCAACAGAGAGATTCACATGCACTAAAAGCACGCACGCATAACCGGCCCGGCCATGTCAACAAAGCACAGCAAGGCTCAAACCCGGAGGGAGAGTGACTTCACAGAGTGCTCCAGGGATGACGCATTTTTGTAGGCCAACCAGGAAGTTAGCATCTCCCTGGTTTGGGATTGTTCAATTGGGTTTTGGATTATTACAGAAAATAAGCTCTGTGTCAAACACACTTTTATGATACTTACACATTTTGTTCAGCAAGATAATCTCCACAAATGAACACCACTTTTATGATTTTTGAAGTGTGAATGCAATCACCAGAAGTAAAAAGCTAACGTTAGGCTATAGACGAACTTCACCACGGTCGCTTGAGCACGAGAATACACAACGAGGCTGTAAAGGCGGACGACATGTTTATTAGTCTAATTTAGCCACTTATTAGCAACTGCCTTTTTTAAGACGCATAAAGACTTCACAATTCACGAGTGGGATATTTATTGATGTATTTAATGTCTTAATCTCTTCAGCTTGTGTTAACCACAGACCTTATTTCAGACATCTAACTAAAAACCCATTGACTTCCAGACGAGGGAACCAGAAGTATTAAAATGATAACTCATTTCTGGGTTTTAGGACTCATTCCTGTAGCACTCTGTTTTCTGCTCAGGTAGATATTACTTCTCTATATCTTTACATAGCTGACACTTGTTTGCTGCTATTTTAATGCTTTGAATTTAGCACCTTTAAATAATAAATTTTTTACATAAAACACCAGCTACAGGCAGATTCTATACCATAATCTGGTTGATAATGTCAATAAAAATTGCTGAAATGAATAAACATAGGCTATGTTAATAATGTACCACATTACACAGTTATAATATAGATTAAATTGAGTTAGCAATTAACAATTAGGTCTAACTGTTGTAATGTCATTATTCAGCGATTAATTCAACTGTGTTTTACATGATACAAACGTGTCACTTAGCAACCCAACGTACTTCTCTGAGGGGCTCAGAACGCCATCCCAGGCTGGTCTGTTTATCAGAATGGAAAATCTCCACTAAACAAAGAAAAAGAAAGAGAGAGTCAACTCTGTTACTGACCAAACTGAAATACAACAGCACCTCATACACAGCAGCATAGCAGATTGTAACCTATATATACTGTAGGATAGGGCTGGAACAATACATTGCATCACATTATATTACTCAGTATTCGGCTGCTCATGACTCAGAACAGAAAAATCCCTCAATTTCCCTAAGTGATCTCAGCTTGCTTATCAGGGTGGTGCCTGACTTTGCTTCCTCTTTCTAGATATAAATCTATTTTGCTGAGCTCAGTGGATTTATTTTTGCTCTCACGAAATGTTATCATCAAATCTCATGAGAATATTTGAGTTAAAGGAGAGAAAGGTCACGTATAGGTTTACTTATTAGAAATGGGTTATCCATAACTGTATTCTACAAACAATGTACAGCTTATTCTGCACTTCAGTCTATTTAAAAAAAAAAAAAAAAACTCTCTACCTCAGTTCTTATCCTGCATTATATTCCATATTTGACATTTCTTAATATCTATATCTCCTATATTTTATTATCCAGCACTATATCACTTTCTGCACTATATTCACATTTTTAATACTCCCGTATCTCAGTTGTTACCCTGCACTATATTCATTTTTTACAGTTTCTTCATCTCCTGTTATTTCTATATCTGTTGTATTTTTTATACTTTGTACTTTGTACTACTAACTTGTGCCTTTTTACTAATATGTTTGCACTATGGAACTGTGATGCTTGAAACTTGAATTTCCCTCAGGATCAATAAAGTTACTATCTATCTATCTATCTATCTATCTATCTATCTATCTAAGAGATAGAATAGAGTTGAGTATACTATGCAAAAAATAGGTTTAAAAAAACAAAACATTTCTCATGTCAAACATTTTAAAAGTGTATCAGGGCTTTGAACATGATGTCAGAAGTATATGATGACCATCCCCATGCTCTATTACGTCTCGTAAATTGTTGCAGCAATCTTTGGGTTGATACCATTTGTTGCACAGATTTGGTGCTAAATTTAACCATTTTGTTCACCTCAAGAATTGATAAAAATGATCAAAAATCCCTCCAGAATACCACATTAAGACACCAAGACCTTGAGGAACACTATAGAAAAAAGCCTTGCTGTGATTTGGAGATTTCTGCAAGAATTGCATTTTTCACTTCTGTTGTGGAAACCGCTCTCTCTCTAGTTTGTGGCTGTAAAGTTTCATGAGAATGTGATTATCACCACAGGTCATTTTATACAGCAAGGTCAAGTTTCAAAAAATGGTCTCACTACAATGAAATGTCTACTATGGGGACTAACATCATCACATATGAATACAGTTGGGCTCATTGGATCCACAAGAGTCTCAGCTTTACAGTGATACCCAATTCATGTAATTCCAAGACTGTTTAGGGACCCCAGTATGCAGAAATATTCAAACTCGTCATTTTATAATAGGCGAAAATAACACCTAAAACCCATTTTCATTCACATATCTGGAAGTCAGAATGGTCAGTTGGTGAATTTTGCACCGCTCACATGACACTAGCATGGCTGTGGACTTGTTAGACAATACTTTTGCATTCTTTTGCAATAGTTTTTTAATTAATATGTTTTCCTCCTGAAAAAAAGCATGGTACTTTCCTATCAGCCCACACTGCAAACATGATGTTCACTGGGGTTGTATGGAGGATGGTAATGAGGCAGAAATGCATAAAGAAATGTGTAAAGAAACGTATAAAGAAAATAAATAAGTTTGGGGAAATAAATAAGGGGTGAAAAGCAAAGGGAAAATCATGCATAAATAAATAAATAAATGCAAAAATAAATAAATAAATGTAAAAATAAATAATGAAAATAAATAGAAGAATAAATAAAAGGGAAAATCGTGCATAAATAAATAAATAAATGCAAAAATAAATAAATAAATGTAAAAAAAAAAATAATGAAAATAAATACAGAAATAAATAAAAGGGAAAATTAAAGAGAAGAATAAATAAATAAGTGAATTAATACAAAGGTAAATGAATAAAGAAGCAAATTAAAACAAAAATATCAATTTATGTCACATTTTATCAATTAATTAATGGCTACATTTATTTTTAATATTATTTTTTGCTTCATTTGAGGGAATTATTGTACATTTTACTACACTACGAGTATCTGTCAACCATAGAAAGTTGTTACTTTACAGATTCATTTTACATAAAAAACATATGATTGGTTTACAGATTATGATGCAGTGGTATAGGGTAAACTATACTCAACAGTATAAAGTAGGTCCAATTAGCTCGACCTCGACCAGCTACAACATTAAATTGCTGCTTAAAGAGTGATGCATCAATAGAAATAACCCAACAACAAGTTTTTACTTTTGATACAATCATTACATTTTGCTGGTAAATACTTTTGTCATTTTGATCATTTTGAACTTTTGCTTGTAATAATACTTTTGACACTGTTATTGCTATCTACTTTTGAATACATCTTCTAAACACTGACTTTTTCACAAAATAAAATCACGCTCTTAATATAATATGCATTATAATATTTGAAAAAGACTGTAATTTGTCTGAGGGGATTTTTATTCCTATTTGGCAGGATACAGTAACTGTCTATGTGTGTGTTGAGAGGCAACAGTTAAAAGATGATCATATATTAATCTATATTATACACAGTGCTTTTTATCAACTCCAGACTTCCTGTAACACTTCCTGACAAACACTGGAATGAGTTTAACTATATGGTAATACCATCAATAAGCATTTTAAAGTTGCATAATAGAAACTTTGTTCCATCCTGAATGTAAAACACCTGAACACTCACCCTCCTCTGCTTGATATTGTATGTCACAGCCAGCTTCCCACGTCCAGATCCACAATAGGGTTAAAGTAGGCCAGACACTCCACAGTATAGAGTTACACACAGACATGTTTTCAGCTTGTTAGAAATGTGTCACAATCATAATCCACTACTGCCCGTCCTCACACCCAGCCTGTCAGTGAGCTCCTCGGGGTCAGTCAGTCAGGGTGGGGGTCAGTAAAATGAGTGATGTCTGTGTTTACATCTACGTATGATTTGACTCAGAGGAATGTCGTAATTAAATTGCTGAAATGAGCCTTCCTCCTTCGGAAAATACGCCTCCCCCTTCAGGAGTTCCTGTATCTCTGTGCCACTGCTGCTACTGCTTCTTTCAAGGACACAATAAAACGATTATACTCCAGAAAACACCAAATACGGCAATGCTATCAGAACAATACTAAACAAAACTAAAGTATATTACTATAAGACATGCTATGAAAGCCGAGATATATACCTAGACATGACTAACATGTATATAAGTAACTTTATGTGCTCTCTATATATTAAGCTTTACTTTGAAAAAAAAATCGTTTTAATTATTTTGTCGTATTCTGTCATTCAAAAAGTTTCTTAAATTAAAAATAAAATAATAATAATAAAATAAAAATAAAATTATATATATATATATACACACATACTCGTACTAATATAATACAATAAATGTAATTATTTTATACAATATTAAATAAAACGGCATGAGATGTGCAAAGGCATTTAAATCTTTTGTATTTTCCAAACTTTACAAATAGTGCAAATATAACATAAAAACGTCAAGATGAGAACTGCAAACTTTTTAAACACAAAATAATTGTCACTGTTACAGAACATCCTTGTACTGAAGTAAAAACACAGAACTTTTTCAGTGCAAAAAACAAGGAGGAAGTACCCTTTAATTCTTGGAACAGATGGAAGCGCTAATACGTTAATATTGTAGCTATAGCATAGATTTGGCTTTTATTTTGAAGAAACATTCACATCTTTACCTAAAAAAACATACATTTGCATAATGTAAAAGTATTTTTCAAAATAAAAGGCAGGAGTCATTGAATGTGTTTAAACACTTAAATCCTATCACAGCATTTTCCTTATCAGTGGCAAAAGAAATGTATAAATATTCCTATGTCACTGTCATGAATATGAATGTAGTCTCTTTATCAGTTTACAGAGAGGATCAATGCTACTGTGTGAACATCCTCTACACAGATGACAATTGGGGACTGCAAGCTTTGGTTAAAATACATACCAATAAGGCAGACATACTGTACCTGTGTGGCTGCTTCTCCAATTGATATGTCTTAAATAAATAGTAAAACTTTAAATTAATCTAATAAGTTATTTAAAATGGCTGCTTTCCTTGCCCCTTTATCCCATCATACAAGATGATGTGTAAACATTTCAAACATCTCAAACACCAAAATCAGACTACTTCTCATTTCCAAACTGTAACAACAATCATATCCAAACAACAAGGGCACAACAGTTCCAGTGGAATCACCACCATGAGGTGAAACTTGGCCAGTTTAACAGTCATTTATAACGTAGCTCATCCTTCAGTAAGGCAACTGTGGTGACTGATTATATGTTTAAACAGTGTAGTTTCCTCTCGGGGTAGACCAATATTTATTGATGTACATTCGCTTGCTGGATGTGGTGAACATCAGCTTTAACCATGACCACAATCCTTCCATAACCTTAAAGGGATAGTTCACCCCAAAATGAAAAAAAACAATTTTTCCTCTCACCTGTAGTGCTATTCATCAATCTAGATTGTTTTGATGTGAGTTGCAGAGTGTTCGGCCGTAGAGATGTCTGCCTTCTCTCCAATATAATGGAACTAGACGGCGCTCGGCTTGTGGTGCTCAAAGCACCAAAAAATACATTTGAAAAACTCAACAGCAACGTCTCTTTCCAGAAATCATGACCCCGGTTACTCAAGACAATCCACAGACCTCGTTGTGAGCAGTTTCATGTAGAAACTATTTTCTGTCTACCGATATACACCTGCCAACCGTATCACAGCGCAGAAGGAATTGTGTATCTATACTGCTAGCTCACCTAGCACGATTGAGCCAAGGAGGACGCCATTAATGCGTACATCTTGCACGGTCACAAGCACTACAGGTAAGAAGAAAAATATGTATTTTTGATTTGGAGGCGAACTGTCCCTTCATGTCCTTTTTTTTTTATCGCAAACCATAATCTTTCCTTAACCCTAACCAAGTGTATTTAAGCCTAAACTTAACCAAACCTTACCCAGATGTCATCCTGCTGATAGGGGCGATAGATCCAAAAACATCCATATGGATGGTTAAGGCAATGGCTAAAGTGTGTTTGAACCTTCCATTTGGTGTCTTGCTTGAAGTCCCGCCTTTTCTTCTGTAACGTGGTGATGTCACCAAGTAACACACTTGCATAATACCTGCCCTAGCAGCTAGTGTGGCACACCCTCAAACAAAGCTAGTTAAAGCGGAGCTGGAGCCTAGTCCGAAGAGTATGTGACCAATCACAACAGTGGGCCAGCTGACCAATCAGAGCAGCAGAGGGGGTGGGACTTCTATCAAGGCGTTTCAGGCAGGGAGAGGAACTCCCTTTGGCTTTGCAGACCTTTTACATGCACAAAAAAAACTATATAACACACTAAAGGAAAGGGGGAAAAGTATAACAAACAAAAGGTCCTCTTAACAAACACTGGTCAAACCTACTTCTCCTGTCTTTGGCAGCTCTTATCTGTACCGAACATTTCCAGCTTCACACACACTTTCAATCAAACGCAATTCACAGTCACAGTCTGTAACAATAGTCACTAAATACACAGCACAGAAACTGCAAAGCAAACAGTCCAAACTCTGCTCAGTGGGTGCTGAACATCCTGTAGCGGTTTGTAAATGGAAAATGAATTGAATTTGTGGGATGCTCACTTCAATTACTTTGACCTTTGGTCGTAAAATGGAGCCTAGCGCCACATTTTAAGACTCTCACAAGGGGAAGCAAATGAAAATGAAAGTTGATTCAGAATCCTAAACACAGCTGACGTGTCTCTTTGGGTCATCTGATTCTCCACTGGAAACACATCTTGGTTCAGAAGTACCCACCTTGGGGGCAGCTGTGTCTAAATGTCCTCTCACCGCCGTCTTAAAACCAATCAGTCTGACAGCAGGTGAAACACGTCTTCACCCACTTCCTCTCAGATAGGTGACCCAGCGTTTAGTGGCTGGAGGTTGATAGAATCACTGCATCACACACTTCTCTTTCTGCTGTTTAGAATACTTCCTCCTCCGCTGCTCCAGGCCTCGCTCCAGACGCTCGTCCTCCTCCAGAGCTCTGAAGACAACGGACAGGAGGACAGTCACAGGCTGTCTACACATGATGTGTTTCAGGCTACATCTACACTTATACGTTTTCGTAACTTTTGCTATGTTTATGCCTAGTGTCCACACTGCTATGAGGTTTTTGAGCCCCTAAAACGGAGATATTTGAGAACTCTGCGGACCCCAATTTTAGTTTTCAACTCCAGGGTTGCGTTTCAGTCTGGACGGACAGAAACGGAGACGTTTGAAAACGATGACACAGACACCCACGTTCGCTTCTTGACTGGGTCTTATCAGTCACAGCGTCTCCGTACCTGGTTCGTCACGCCCCCATCACGTGACACTTTTCCGGAAAATTACAAACAACCTCAGCGACTAGTGACGGCAGGATGAAGCTTAATGAAGCATTGAAGCTCTCATATTTGTTCGCAAAAGAGTTAAATCACGAGGCTTCATCTGGGCTTCATGTACGCACAAAACCACCTGTTGGTCAAAGAGTGTAAAACAGGCAGATATATTCCAGATATGTGGCAGTGGTTTAACCGGGCAGAGGCCAGTGAATGTGCTAGTGTAACTAGAGGAAAATGATAGAGGAACGCGTGCATATGTAGACCGGTATGTAGCACCAGTATCATTCCCCACCCACCGCCGTGGAGCCAGTAAAAGGAACAGACACAGACTCTATTAACCCTTCAAATAGCACAGGAAGTGCGTCTCACCCTCTCTCTTTGGCGTCAATATTGTGGACCAGTTCGTCTCTCTGGTTGACCAGTGAAACCAGCTCCTGAAGTAGCAGCTGCTCTCTGTGTTTATGGGCCTGAGTCTTCTGGGTCTCTGCATCACAAACACAGCAGAAAGAAACAAAGGATAGTGAGAACTTTCTGGAAAAGAAAAATGATGAGAGAGGAGGACGACATTGGT
>CAKALU010042205.1:24342-47538 GCA_916700995.1 Hozukius guyotensis
TGGCAGAGGCCAGTGAATGTGCTAGTGTAAGTGAAAATGACCGCAGAATGGTTTTGTGATATGCGTATTCTGGCGTGTTAGTATGGACGGAGATTATTTCTAAAACGGTGCTAAAAGGCTCGCTTAGTGTGGATGTAGCCTCAGTCGTCCGTCCATCTCACACATGTCTGACAGAGCAGATGTGGACTACAATAGATGCTTCCAGCCACAGTGCTGCTGCTGCATTATCATGTAAGTGTATGCATGCGTGCACATGTAGACCGATGTAGCACCGGTATCATTCCCCACCCACCGCTGTTGAGCCAGTAAAAGAAACAGACTCTATTAACCCTTCAAACAGCACAGGAAGTGCATCTCACCCTCTCTCTTTGGCGTCTATATTGTGGACCAGTTCGTCTCTCTGGTTGACCAGTGAAACCAGCTCCTGAAGTAGCAGCTGCTCTCTGTGTTTATGGGCCTGAGTCTTCTGGGTCTCTGCACCACAAACACAGCAGAAAGAAACAAAGGTTGGTGACAAAGGGTTGAACTTTTTAGAAAAGAAAAAATTATGAGAGAGGAGGACGACATTGGTTCAGCCTGACTACAGTCAAGAGAGATGGCAGTTTGACAGACGACATCGGAGCTCAGAGCTGTGCAGTTACTGTATGTGCAAAATGATTATCACATTATTTTCAGGGATGCAATAAAGTCGTACCTTCAATTGCCATCATGTCCCTCAGCTCTTCGTTTAACAGCTCAAATTTTCTTTCCAAGTCTTGTTCCTCCAGCCTGTCAATCACAACAGAAGCGTATATACTGAGTATATACTGTGCATGTTTCCAGCAATGTGTGTTGTTACGTGGATGTCTTACAGTAGCTGCAGATGGTCCTGCCTCCTGATTAAAGCATTCTTCTTGTTGACCAGCGTGAACCATTCCTGGATCAACCTCTCCTCCTCCACCTTGTCACTGCCTGCAGGAGAAAAAGCACATTACTGTAACCCCTCTGTTCATTATAGTCCTTTTCTTTCTTTCATTGGGATAATGGAGTTTCACAGTGAATAATGATTGAGATCAGAACTATTAACATTCGAATCAATAATTTATTATTTGTCTATACCACAGTTGTTTAAACACGTGTCTATGTATATGTGGGCTTTTGGTGTTGTAATGAGGGAAGATTTTCAGTGACACATTACATGCATCCTGTCCTCCAGCCCAAAATGAGTAATTAGTATGGAGGACAAAAGCTGCCAAAAGAAAAAAGAAAAAAGAATAAATAAATAAATGACTCGATAAATAAATAAATAAATATGCCAATAAATGTAGCAAAAATATTAAATACATGCAGGCATTAATTGATTGATAAAATAAATGTGAAACAAAAAAATAAATGAATATATAAGAAATAATTGCAAAAATACATAAATAAATTTTAAAATTAATAAAATCAAATACATGAATTAATAAAAAGGGGAAATTAAACAGAAGAGTAACTAAATAAGGGAATTAATACAAATGTGAATAAATAAAGAAGAAAATTAAAACAGAAATATCAATTTATGTCACATTTCATCAATTCATTAATTATTGGCTACATTTATTTTTAATATACTTTTGCTACATTTAAAAACATATTTATTTATCGAGTAATCTTTTTTTAATTTATTTTTTATTTTGGCAAGTTCCATCCTCCATAAATTAGTGCCCTTAAATGACAAATTATGCTTTGAAATTGCACATTGTCTTTGCACAATTTGTACTTTGTTCCCTCAAAATATTACTTTGTAACCCGGAATTTCCTCTGCTTTTCATTTATTGTGCACCCATGAAGTACATTATGAAGATGATCTTACCTGTTTCCAGTAGTTGTCTGAGTTTCCTCTCCACTACACCTGCTCTGTTATCAATATGATTTTGTTCCGCTTCCAGGGCTTCTATCTGACTCAGCACATACTGGCTGGCGTCCTGGATACATTAATACACACAAACAGACACAATTACCTACAGATAGTTAGGATCAGTTCTAGATATTCAACCCTACAATGAAACAAACGGTTACTGACCTGGCCTTCTGGTCTTCCCTCCTCAACCACAGCCTCTGTTCTCTCTGTGAGACAAACACAAATGAACGATACCACTTGTATGAATGAAGCAATGCTTAACAACTTCAATTTCAACAATGGAAAAACATTCTAATGTCCAAATAAAGTCAACAAAAACTTTTAAAAGGTGGATATATTAATATACAGTATATGATAACACATGATATCTAACCAGTGTCTGACTTCCTCCGGGCGATTACACTGTCTTCTTGCCCTGCAACGACCTGCAAACAAAAGAGTTCCTCATATATCACAGAGAAGTATAAGATAAAAATGTAACGATGAGAATTAAAATGGATAAATGAATAGGGCAATAAGGTATCATACCACCGTTATGTCTGCTTCGTCTACTGATCCACTCCTCCGCTGTGACCTACGCTTCTTGACCAGATCAGCATCTTTGACATGAGAGAAACCAGTCTTGGACAGGAAATGAGTCCTTGGTGGTGCCACTGGTAACTGAGCCCCACCTGCCCCAGCAACCTGCGGCCGTTTGGTTCTGGGAGGTGGAACGACATCCCTGGTGTTACTGTCCGACTCTGCTGCGGCTGCAGTCCCATTAGTGTCTAGACTGATACCCTCCTCCTGCAGCCTCTGGGTGCAGTAGCGAACAGTTGCCTCGGGGTCGTCTTGGCTCTCCCGGTCCATTGCTAGTGCATAGCTGGACTCGCTGCTATTCCTCTCTATGTGAAGCACGCTGAGCTGCTGGCCCGTGAAATGGGTGCGGATCTGGTTGAGGTAGGTCATGACAATGAGGCGGTCAGGCACTGCAAGCATGACCATGTCTGAAGGCGCCATCAGCCTGGAAATGCCAAGTTCGGCAAAGCTGTCGAAGGCCTGCAGATTTGCCGAAAAATAGATCAGGAATTATCAACCAACACATGGAAAAGTTATGGTTATGCTATTGTTGGTATTCAACAGATGGCCAATCACCTTTTTGTTGTTGTGCTTGATGTCATACGGGTCCAGCATTTCAAAATTACTACACAAAGAAAAAAAAATAAACGCATAAAACAGTGTAAGCATAAAGTGGAATAAAACACCTTTTCTTTATCTATAGACCAACTAATTTCAACTGTTTCTTACATCTTTTCTGGTTGGAAGTGATGCAAAATGGCACAAAAGGCAAGGCCGTTCCTCCAGGAGGTGCTGAAGTTGGTGATCTTCACTCCCTTGTGATCCTGTGTGACTGCCTGACACCAGTCCAGTAGAGACTGACTGGATGTTACTAAGCTGGGAGTGGGCGAAAAGCACTAGAACAAACACAATGACACATGGGGAATGATTGTAAATATAAATTACATTTCAGACACTACAGTACATATAGTCCCTGAACAATCAAGTGAGTCAGAGCTGAATAAAGACTATTATTAAATGGTTGTTTGCCATTTTGGTATCAGAACAATAACACATTTGACTTATGCAATATGGAGCATTATTGCCAATTAACAGATCCAGCAGACACTGAGCAATATTAGCATTGATTTGAAGTTGTGTTTCCATCCACCTGATCAATGTAAGTCCAATATTCACTACACTTTACTCTTTCTTCACCAGCTAGACACTAACTGTGTTTGTCTGCTCTTTGGTGCTGGGCAGGTAGTTTGCAGCTCATAAAACCAAAACAATGAGCTGAAGGAAGCTAACAATCTCCTTGAAGCTGAGAGGAACTGCAGAGTTGGTGATAATTCTTCACTCCGAGCAACATCTTGCACATTATACACAGTTATTTGATCGATTGTTAATCTAAAAATATTGATAAGTGCAGCTTTAACATACTTCCAGAGAGGCAGCCCCATCTGCAGTTCTTTTCTGAGATGTGGTTGGTTCATTGGCTTGGTGGAGGCCAGCAACTTGTGACTTTTGCCTGGAAAGACACACAAAAATAAGCAAAGTGAGAAATAAATTCCACAATTTCTTTGATAACATGTTTGTCATGAACAACAAAACACTGGTTATTGATGATTTTGTAAGCCATGTTGCTAATGACGCCACACCATGTTAGATAATTAGAAAATACAAGGACATGAGAATTTCTATTGTGTAGAGAGTTAGTCAGTTACAGGGTTGGAAATTAACTTTTTTTTGTCCAAAACCTACCAGCCACTCAATGAATTACCATTGTTTTTCTGCCCGGTGAGCAAAGCAAATCTAGCAGCCAACTGCATATTTTACCAGCATTTGGCTGGTGGCTGATGCTAATTTCCAACCCTGGTACACCCCCACACCTTAATGTGTACCGACTAATCTTACCTTTCTTCCTCTAAACCACCAGCATCTACATCTACAGACACAAAGCCAAAGTCCAACTCTTCGTCCCTCATTTCCTTCCTTGAGTTTATTTCCATTGGTTCACTGTCTTTATCATCCTCTAAATGCAGCCAGTCATCCTGAGAAGATGCAACAGTGGAAGCAAGGCACCTATCAACCTCTGCTCCCAGGACTTTTTCAATGTCAGCTTGCTCAAACACTGCCTCTGCAGGCTTCTCTGAGTCATCTGTGACAACAGGCTTTTCTGTAAAGGTCCAGCCTTTAATGATTTCATCCAGTGCCTTCTCTGTATCTTCTACCGAGTCTTCTTGAGGAAATCCTTCTTCTCCCATTGCTTCTAGCACTTCCCGTTCCAACTCTGACGCAGCATCATCTTCTCCTTGGATTGTGACGAAACCTCCTTCAGAGATCACACTTGAATCCAGCGATGTTGAGCCTTCCTTAGTTTCCTTCCTAGTGGCAGATGTATCCTCTGAGTTTCTCTGAGACAGTTCCATTTCTAGGGGGAATGCATTGTCTACAGGCGGTGTGCTATCTGAATAAGTCGCACTGAGACGTTTGTTGGCCCGTGGCAATGGAACAGGCAAGCTTGACTGTTCATTCTGTTGGACTGATTCATGACCAGTGGTGTCGGTTACAGTGTCTGACAGGCAGGGAGGTGGCGAGCCAGAAATTATAGTGGTATCTGGGAACGAACCACTGAGACGCTTCTTTGCTCTTGGTTTTGGTACAGGCAAGCTTGCAGCTCCTGGTGTCTTCTCTGAAATATGATCATCCTCTACTTGAACACGGCTCTCAACGGTCAATCTGCTTCTCAACTTTACAGGAGCCACTTCTTCTGTAGATGTAGAAGGTTGATCACCGATGGGGAGAGGGGGGGAGCCTTTGCTGTGTTGCACCTTTGACAATTCTTTAGTTGTTGAGGAAATGGATAAAGGACCACCTTGGCTTCCTGCCTGTGCCTCTTCTCCATGGGAAGGTTTAGACGTGCTCGCCATTGCTGTAACGTCATCTGGGAAGGAGCCACTGAGACGTTTTCTCACACGAGGCCTTGGGAAATGAAGAGCTGTTTGTTTGTCTTTCTCTGCTTCTGCTATCTCTGATACACCCTCTGATTTCTGAGAAGATGTGATGTTGATCGTTTCAACAGATGTGTCGCCAGCAATAATTGACTGCTTTATTTGTTCCACAACAGTGTTGTCGATCTGGACTGGTTTTACAGACTCCTTGTCACTGTCGATTTTGCCAGATCTTCTTGAGGGCAATCTCTTGCCACGTTGTGGAAGACGTATCTTCTTTATGATTGAGAGAGAAGCGGTTTGTTCAACATGAAATATCTCTGGTTCTGGCTTTGGGGTGATGCTCTCGATTCCCTTAGTTTCCGAGGGAGGAATTACGTGAGAAGAGGCCTGGAAAGATGTATCAATGTCTTTCTTGGGCCATTCCAAGGCACAAGAGGTTTGCTCTGTGTCCTTTGAGTAGACCAGTTCTGTGTCTGCATGTAGAGAGGCACTCGCAACAAAATCTGTTTCATGAGATTTTGGTTTTGTTGTTTGGTCTTTTCTCCCTACAGGTTGTGAAGGGATAATTTCAGTGGCTGTTTGACCAGGTTTATCAATGCTCTGTAAAGGTTCAAGAGCACCCGCAACACCAGTGCTTCTCTCACAGGGTTGAGCAGGAACAGGATCCGTGGTTTTCAAAGCAGAACAGACTTGGGCTTTCAAATCCTGTTGGTCATTAGTTTTTGGAACAGATATCTCTCTAGTGACACTGCCTTTTCTCCTCTCAGGCTTGCAAGGGGTATTTTTCTGTGGAGTTTCAGGTGGCAAACTACTATCTCGTCTTTTCACACGAGGAGGCGCGACAACATTCATGGACATTTGCCCAGATTCAGCTTCTCCTTTTTGTCTATAGTCACTTGTGTATGGTGTTACTTGAGCAGTAACACTTTCTTGGGCATGACCATTCTGAGGTACACCAAGAGGAATGCTACTGTCTCCTGTCTTTATGCTGAAAGATGGGGCAGTGGCAGGTTGTATCTCAACAGTAGCATCTTTCTTTTCAGACTGGACTCGAACAACCTCAGGAAGGAGCTTGACTGACACACCTTCAGATTTATGTTTGCGGTCTGGTGTCAAACTATCCTTCCGTCTGAGTGGTCGTAATGGAACATTGCCTTTTTCTTGATCACACCTTTTCTGTTGCGGTTCAGGAACTTTTCTCTTGGGCTTTCTGCCTCGCTGAGGGACAGCAATGTCAGCTTGTGGTCCAACTGTACTAATGTCCTGAATATCTGAGGGTTTGTCCATGAGTATCTCTCTATGTACATTGGCATCTGTCAGTGACTCATTTGATGTAGGCTGCAGGGAAGTGCCGGAAATTCCTTCCATGTTTGTTTGTTGGAGGCTTAAGGAAAAGAAAGGACAAGCTTCAGAATTTGCTGTTCTTTACTTTGTCATATAGTTGTACAATGCACCTTATCTCCAACCAATATATCTGCTCAACCGACAAGACAGTAACCAAATCTTATGAAACATTGTAAAACAAAGCTGACCGTCATTTGCAATATTCTGCTTTACTTGTGTACATGCATACTGTCATTAAAACAACACAGCAGCACATAAAGGCCATACTTTAAAGACAAAGTTACCCTAAATTTACAACACCTACCTAAAACACTACAAAAAAAGCAACTTTACCATTCCACATCGCAATGCCAATATTTACGGCCATCACAAATAGTCGACCATCACAATTTCCTGAGTAGTAAGCGCTCATAAGCAGAACAAGAGACAATGTTATCACCAAAAATGCAGAACACGTACACTATCACACCGTGCAACCAAACACTAACCGGATCATTGTTCGCCAGCACTCACCCTTTATCCAGTTGTGAAGAAGTTGACACTGTTCTAACCTCATCCTGTTCTATCTCAGTCTGGTGCCTTGCTAACAAACTTTCAATGTACACAGATGTTTGACCAGAGTCCTGCCCTGTGAGTGATCTCTCCTTTGTATGCCATTGATCAAGAGAGGCCTCTTGTTCCTCTACTTGTTCACTATCTTCCTTTGATATTTCACTGATATCTGCCTCTGTCAGTGGTGGCCATTTCTTCATGCTTGCACAAACCAAAAACCCGTCGTCACTGTCGGTAGTTTGTGATGGAGAGTCCAACATGTAAGGCTCAGCACTTGTTGGATATTCAATGTTATGTTTGGTGTGATTGTCTTCAAACTGGCCCTCTATCTTCTGTACGGGAATAGTGTTGTCCACGAAATCTGTTGAAAACTCATCTGAAGGCGTCGGTGTCTTGTCTTTCAGATCCATAGAAGAGGCAGCCTTGGGTTGGTGCTCCACTTCAGCTAAGGTAGAGCTAGACGGCCCCAAAATGGATGCTACTGTTTCATAACTGTGAGACATGGATACTGGAGTGAGTGAGTGAAACCTGGAACCATGCAAAAACAATGGTTTCAATAAACATGTAACTAACAGAAACCAGTGAGTATTGGAGAAAGTAAAATAAATTCCCATGCAAATGCAATCCAGTTTTTACTTTACCCCAAACTTTGAAATGTCAAATTCTGCATTTGAAAATAGAATGAGCTTGATGTATGATGAAGTGGACCATGAAATGTCTCCATTTAGGGTTAACAATAATTGATGCACACTATGTTGGATGCTTCACACTATTAGTTTCAGACCAGTCTTACACTTACCCTTTGTGGAAAACACCCACAATAGCCTTTACTAATCCTGACGCCTCTTCCTCTTTTGCTGACAAAGAGGATTTTGCCTGTTTTTCTGTAATTGTTTCCTCTGCCTCCAATACTTCCCAACCCAAGACTCCTGCTGGTTCCAATGTATCCAATGGTTTCTTCACTTTTGTTTGGGCTTCCTCTGCTACTATCCTTTCTATGTGTGATTTTCTGAGGACCCAGATACAACACAGTTTAAGGTGTGATCCACAGAACTCAGGCAGCAACACAATAAAAAATGTAATGAAATACGGCCTTCACAGCGATGCTGAAATTTACCATGCACTGTATTGTCAAGTTACTAAAGCTATTGTCTTTAGGTCCAAACAGTCTATGTTAGGCAGGCACTAAACTGACCCCTTTCACAGCAAACAATGCAAGAGCACTGGGCTCTTTTACTTACCCGTTATCTACACAAAGGTCTATGTTTTGCTTTGCACCACCTTTGAATTTCTCCTCTGTCATAAAAGCAAACATAGTAAAATACACATAAAAAAACAAGACAAAGAAAGGTGAATGTGACTTCGATTTTCACACTGTGAATGTCTCACCATATGCAAGTGCTGTGCTGGGGAGGCTAAAAGATGTGGAGGGAACACCAGGCATACTTGGGTCTTTGAGATGTGACTGAGTTGACTCTGCATGAGGCAATTGTTGTGATGTATGCTTCTCAGTAGAAGAAGGGACGGGAATCGTCATTGTTTCTTCCTCTGTTGGATTCAGTTGTGAAATGCTGGGGAGCCCAGGGATTCGAGTCAAATGTGGACATGATGGAGCCATTGCTACCATGTACTCCAATTCATCTTGTTCATGTTTATCTTTGGCTGAGAATTTTGCAATGATGGAAGTCTTCTCTTTCTGCAGTTTCTCAAACAGGGACTCGCTGTGTGTTGTCCTAGTTTGTATATTTGTACATTCAAAGCTAAGCATCCTTGCTGATGGAAAACCTGGGATACATGAAACACACGGAGCAGATGTGTATAAGCTGACCATATTTGGTGGTCTGTTTACAACTTGAGCAGAAGGAAAACCACATACTCTGGCTTCTTTTGGGCAGGATGTCACTAATGCCACCATGCTTTTCATGCTGTAGCAAGATAGCTGGTCCTGTCCAGCAAGTGACAAAATCATTTCTGCCCTCTTCTCCAAAGGCTTTATCAATATTGGTTTTGTTTCATTTAGCCACCCTGTACTTGGGATTGTAGTCATGGATGCAAATCCTTTGAGACTTGAAGCACTGGAGCAGCAATGTACAAAACAAATCATATTGGGTTCAATCTTGAATTTAGTTCGAGGTGCAGAGGGGAACCCAGGGATCCTGGATGCTTCTGGGCAAGATGGCGCTAAGGCCAAAATTGTCTTTGCAGTTTCTCCATCTTGATTTGGACTGTGTATAACAAAAACGGTCTCCTTTGATGGCTTATCACACAAAGTGTGTGGATCAAAAAGCCATTGTAATTTTGAGGCTCCTTCAAAGGATGCACATCCAGGGAGATTGGATACTTTGGAGCAAACCGGTACAAGACTCAGCATATTGTATCGGGGGACAGATGGGAAGCCTGGAATCTTTGATGATCGTGGGCAAGAAGGAACCAAAGCAAGCATGTTGTTTGGTTTGTCTATATTAATTGGTGAGCTGTTAATCCTAAACTGAATGTTCTTTTGTGGTCTGTGCATCAATAAACCAAGTTCAGCACCCCATCCATCTTCCTTGTGCTCTTCAACTGATGGAAATCCAGGTATGATAGAAACTAGGGGGCACGAAGGAAGGAGGTTGACTACATTTAGGCCATAATACACCATTTTGGGATTTGGAATAGATGGGAAACCAGGGATACTTGACACTTTAGGACAGGATAGTACACAGGAAACCATATTCTTCATTATCTTTTTGTTGTCATTTGATGTGTCAAATATGACCCTCTTCTTTGGTAGCAACTTCAGCAATGAAACCTTTTCTTGAACCCATCCTAAATTCATATCCCCATCAACTGATGGGAATCCAGGAATTTTGGAAACTTGCGGGCACAATGTTAAAAGGCTGATCATATTTGGTGCACTATACACAGTTCTGGAATTTGGACGAGAGGGAAATCCTGGCGTCCGTGCCTCTTTTGGACAGGATGGTACAAGAGAAACCATTGCTTTCATTGCTTTCTTATCTTCTTCACAACTGTCAATCAATGACACATGCTTTTCTTTCAGTTTTGGTTCAAATAGTGGTTTCCTGCTCACTGTCCACTCTTTTAAAGCATGAGATGATGGAAATCCTGGTATTTGTGACACCTTTGAGCATGAGCTTGAAAGACTGACCATATTTGTCATGTCAATAACATTATTTATCCTGGGTTTTGGGACAGAGGGAAAGCCAGAGATGAGTGATTCTCCTGGGCAAGTTTGTGCAAGAGACACAACTCCTTTCATGTCTTTGTCCATTTTATCGTTCTCCAGTAATAATACGGACTCCTTTTTCATTTGCCTCTCCCACAATGGCTGATGAATAGGGCTCCAGTCTTTGCTGTCAGCTTTCTGCATCGAAGGAAAACCAGCCATTCTTGAGGTGGCTGGGCAAGATGGAAGGAGATTGACCCCATTATATCTTACTGTAGGTTCCAGAGCAGATGGAAATCCAGGGATACAAGCTTCTTTTGGACAAGTTGGGGCTAAAGCTGACATGGCCCTCATGTCATCATTGTGAGGTGTCTCTTGAATCATCGCCATGTTGATTTTTGTCTGTGTTTGTCCAATGGGTTTGTAATCTGTAGCCCAGCTTTTGCTAAATTGTTCCATTAATGATGGAACACCTTCAATACAAGAGGTTTTGGGGCAAGAGCTTAAAAGGCTCATCATATCTGATCCATGATGTGCTATAGTAGGTTGTGGAATTGAGGGGATGCCTGGTATGCAAGAATGTTTTGGGCAAGTTGGTACCAAAGCTCCCATTAGTTTAATTTCATCCTTCTCTTTTGGTGACGCCGTCATGACAACAAGTTCAGTTTTCATTTTCTTCTCCAAAAGTGGTTCCTGTTGAGATACCCATGATCTGTTATTGGCTTCACTGATAGATGGTGAACCAGGTATAGTGGATACACTTGGACAACTGGGATAAATATCCACCATATTTGATCCATAAAAAACTGAACTGTGTTGTGGTGCAGATGGAAACCCTGGATTTATAGCCTCTCTGGGGCAAGAGGGTACCAGTAAAACCATTTCCTTCTTGTTCTTTTCATTATCCTTTAATGCATATGGTGGTAATATTTCCTTCATTTTTGATTGTCTCTCCCAGATTGGCTTTTGATCTATAAGCCAGTGTTTTTCTGTCACAGGGAATTTGGACGGCATGCCAGCAATGTTTGTCACACTGGGACAGACTTCCAAGAAAGTGGACTGTTTGTACTCAATTTCAGGCTCCATATAATGTGGCACACATTGCGCGCGAGGGTGGAAAGACGTTTTATCCACCATTTCATTATCCTTTGATGACGTATCCCAAGTAGACTTGCTATCCAGAAGGCATTCATCAGTTTGTCTAGCAGTAATAGTGAATTCAAATATGCCACTAACTGTAGGGCATATCGGCAATAGATCTGTCATCCCAGCTTCTGTATTTGTCTCCATTTCATCATCAATGAGTAACATGGAAGAGAGACTGGCCATTTCTTTTATCAATTCCATTTCTTCCTCTGATGCGTTTCTAGTTACCTCGTTTCTCGTTACCTCTGTAGTCACCTTTGGCAGCTCCTCCCATAATATAGTCTTGTCTGTAGGACATTTTATTGTAGTCGCCTTTGGTAGCTCCTCCCATAGTATGGTCCTGTTTGTGGGGTGTTTTTGTAACTGCTG
Source organism: Hozukius guyotensis (assembly GCA_916700995.1). Lineage (NCBI taxonomy): Eukaryota > Metazoa > Chordata > Actinopteri > Perciformes > Sebastidae > Hozukius > Hozukius guyotensis. The sequence continues at coordinate 36,299 of CAKALU010042205.1, forward strand.
CTCAGCATTATTTATTTGGGTTTGGGATGGGAGTTCTGCTGCACCAGCAACAATTGGGCATGATGGCTGTGGTGAAACCATGTTTTCATGTCTAAAGAGAAGGTAAATACAAAGTTATAGTCAAAGTTTACTGTTGGAAGATGCCAAATAAAAATTATGTATATAGTATGAGAACCTTTCCATGAGTTACATTGTAATTCTATATATGTTCATCACAATACAATGCAATCCTGGTACAGTGTACCTCAATCAATTAGTAAGAAAGTAATCAGTGCTTCATACTCACAGTACAATTACAACTAATTTACATATGATAGCAACGTTGGAAATAGAACTGTATATTACTACTCATTATCATTCTTAAAATACGTATTTTACTCCCATGCATGCAATTTCAACACATGCTATTCACTCCAAACAGCCTGAATTAAAACAACTCTCCACTAGAGCTAAAAAAAGCTGCACTGCAAAACAACATCATGCCACAACATTTGCTTGGGTTGATTCGACAACTACAGTTATAACAGCCAGTGCAGTAAAGCCAGCATTGTTACTGAGTGAAAAATTACTTCAAATTATCAAACAATTGTATTCTTTACAGTATATCCCTCGAATACTCGAGTATTTTTATGTTTTATTTATTAATTCATGGATGGATTTCCAAACTGACTTGCACTTGTATTCTGCTACTGCTTTGTTGTAATTTTTGTCCCTATGGCAAACCATTTTGCTCACTGGTGCTACAATTTGACTATGAGGAGCAAGAAATGAAGCCTACCTCAAGAGGACATTATAAATTAAAACCATGCAACACACATCACTACACCTTGATCAAACTGACAAGAGCAGAAGCCATGTATTAGCCTGTCTCGTACTTACCCACTCTCAGAGTATCTAACGGACCCTTGATCCACACTGTCATAAGGTGTAGTAATGACGTCCATTAACTCTACTGACAAAGTCTTATCTGACTCTTTTAAGGGCATGAAACCATGATCCTCCACAGTTACTACAGCAGACTCTGCTTCTTTGCCCTTCTCATACATTGATATCTGTGTTTCTTGAGCATCCTTTTGACCCCAGGGGCTGAAACAATGACAAGTGACAAGAGGGACAAACTATAAATTTGGGGAACCACAGAAAAACTCAAAGATACACAAAGTATAACACACACCAAAAGCACATTTTGCAGTCACATGGTTGAGACAAAGCAACGCATTATTGTGGAAATGCATCATATCATTGCATCCACTGTGCAAACCAAGGCAACCCACCTCTTCCTAACACTCAAGAATAGTGGCATGTCAGGAATGGAGTGCCACATTCTGCAATGCAAGTTTCTGAAAACAGAATCGAAAAGTAGATGTTTCAAAAACTAACCCGCTGACATCACAGAGAGAACTCAAACTCCAACTCTCCAACTCACCCTTTTTCTAGAACAGCTGTTTCTTCAGCCTCAATCGGCATCCAAAAGCCACATTCATCTTTATGTCTCTCCAAAGCTGAGCACACATCAGATTTTGTTTTCTCTGTGTCAAGATCTAATCTGGTTGGACTGGCCTCATCCGATAACATCTCAATCCCATTAACTCTGGAGGATGGTGGTGATGAATGGTCCACTTGGATTTCAGAATGTGATGATGGTAACTCTTTGACAATGGCCTCGATGGGACAGGTTGATGATTCAATTGTCATTCTTTGGTGTACATCCTCTGGTATATCTTGGCTAGGGAAGTTAAACTGTATGGATCTCTTTCTGACAGAATCCTTACAAATAGGTTCTTCCAGTGACAGCTGGTTTTCTCTTTCCTTTCCAATTATTTTTGTTCCTGGCCACCCCTGTTCTGAATGGTCCACATGTGTTGATGGTACTCCAAAAATAGAGGCTTTCTTTGGGCAAGATGGCACAATATTTACCATATTCGGAAGCTGGTCTACATCAGGCGGTGGAACTGCTTTGAAGCCAGAACTGAGAGCAATGTTTGGACAAGAAGGTTCAAGAGAAAGACTCGCCATTATCATATCTTTGTGAGGAGAACTATACTTTGTGTAAAATGGACAGCAGCCTTGCGCCTTCATCATCACTGGCCAGCCCTCTACATTAGAATCAGAAATAATTGACACTCTTGAGGGGAAACCAATGATACTGGACTGCCGTGGGCAACATGGCAGCAACTTTACCATGTCTGGATGTTTTTCCACAATGGCATCAACATCTTGGGGTCGTGGAGCAGATGGAAATCCAGGGTTCAGGGCTTGTCGTGGACATGATGGAAGCATACTCAGCATTATTTCTTTGTCCCTATATGACGTTTCTTTAACTGTAAAATCTTGGTGGACAACTCCATATCTTTTATTGAATGGGTTTCCCCAAACTACATCCTTATCCACATACCAGCCATCAGAATCTTTTGCACTATTCCTTGCAGGTAGACCTGGAATTTTACTGTGTTTTGGGAAAGTGGCTACAGATTTTAACATGCTGGGAGCCTCTTTCATCACAGCTTTCACTGGTCTCTCTCCTGCCTTAGAGGGAATTCCAGGAATAAATGAGTGTTTTGGACAGGATGGCAACATTGATACCATAATGCTAACCAATGCCTTTTCTCTAAAATACATCTTATGGTCGTGTATTACTGACAGTCTCCCTGGGTTTCTTAATATCCTTTCCCATACTGGACTTTTGTCCACACTCCATTCGGCCTCATCAGAATCACGGTAGAATCTAGAGGGTATTCCACATACTCTGGATTGTCTTGGACAAGTAGGCAACAGATTGATCATACTTGGTATATCTGCTAACACCTGACATGGTACTGATGGAAAGCCTGGTAAACAGGCTGTCCGTGGGCAGGAGGGCAATAATGATACCATATTTGTGATCATATCACATTCAGAATAGAACACATTAACATCCTGTAAATGTAATGTAACTGCAGACTTCTCCCTTGGGAGTAGCAGCGGCTTACTCTCCATTAGCCACTGTGATTGTTTGGTGGTGTCTCTAAGTGGCATTCCAGGAACTCTAGATTCCTTTGTACAACTAGGCAATAAATTCACCATAGTTGGGCCATCTGCCAATGTCCGTGTCAGAGCAGAGGGAAACCCAGGGACGCTAGCATTCTCGGGGCAAGAGAGTAGTATTGCACTCATACGTTCAGCAGTGTTTTTATCAAAACACAAATCTGCGTTTAGAATCTGCACTTCCTTTTTGATAAATGGATTCTCCCACTGTAAACTTTTAGAAGCCAACCATTCATTGCAGCTGGACAAACATAGTTTTTGTCCAGTCTTTGAAGGCCAACCAGGGACTCCACTATGTATGGGGCACGAAGGCATTATATTAACCATACTGGGTTCTTGTCGTGGAGCAGAGGGTAAGCCAAAAACTTTGGCTTTTTGTGGGCAACTTATCAACATATCTACCATATTTTTAGAGATTTCTGTGTCTTTCGGTATCCACTGAACAATGTAGGCTTGTGTTTTCTTCTCTGGTCTCCTGTTAATAAATCGCCTCAAGGCATGCCAATCTTTGTTCGCTGAATTGTTTTGATCTTGAGATGGCATACCAGGAGTTTGGGTCTGTTTAGGGCATATATGTACAAGACTGACAATACTTGGAAACAACTTCTGGGGATCTGTGGGCATACCCACAAGACAAGTTCTCACAGGGCCCGAGGGCAACATTGCCACTGAATTGAACATTTCTCCTTTGTCTAGATCCTGAGCAGCACTTGGGGAACTATCTGGAATAAAGGCTTCACCTTTACTCAATGGCTTCTCCATCAAAATGTGCCTGGTTATATCCAAACCCTCACATTGAGCAGTAACTGGCTCCTTAGAGGGTAAACCAATGACTCTGTTTTTTCTTGGGGAAGTAGGCAAAACATCTGCCATGCTAGGATCGTGGCTTGGTGCCAATAGAACATCAGGCACACTTGGTTCTTTTCTTGGCGCAGAGGGAAAACCAGGGATGGTTTCCTTCCAGGGACAAGATGGTAACATATCTACCATATGTTTTATATGTTCTTTATCCTCATGTGACTTTTCCTGAACCAGAACAGGATTACTTCTCAATGCTCTAAATGAAATGAATTCCCTCAAAATGTGCCAGCTCTCATTATATGCCATAACGCTTTGTCTACCTGGCATACCTGCAACCATTGTCTGTTTAGGGCATGTAGGGAGAAGACTGGTCATACATGGAGTATTTGAAGCCTTCTGCAATGGTGCAGAAGGAAACCCTGGAACACTGGCCTTTCTAGGACATGTTGGCAACATGGCCACCATGACTTTAATCATATTAGTATCACTAACAGCTTGTTCCTGAACACAAGACATGTGCGAAACAAATGCTTCTTTTATCTCCAATGGTTTCTTCCACAGAGAACATCTGTCCCAAACAATCTTTTCATATCCAGTTACTGATCCAGCAGAAGCTAAGCCTGGAACCCTGCAAATTCTGGGACATATAGGTAAAAGACAAGTCATATTTGGCTCACGTTTCAAAGCAGATGGGAATCCAGGAATACTGGCAGACCTAGAGCAGGACGGTGTTAAGTCCACCATTTTTGCAATTCCTGTACTACCCTCATAAAGGGAATTTACATAATCTGAATACACGATTAAAGGAAATCTGTTGCTGGGTAACTTCTGAAACAATAACCTCCTATCATCAGGCCAAGCTATAACTTGTGACTGATGTAAAGATGGCATGCCATGAATCTTGGAATATTGTGGGCAGCTTGATTGTAACTTAGTCATACTTGGTACCTCCACTGTTCCTTCAATCTGAGCTTCAGGCAGTAAAGTGGATGGTGAATGAGAAATAGAACTCAACGTTGTAGACGATGAACTAAGTTCCACCTTAGATGTGTAGACACACTTTTCTTCCATACTGTCTGCAGAGCTTGGTAACACAAGATCCTGTGTAACACTCCTATCTCTTTCACACCACAGTCTCTTATCCATAGACAAAGCCACATTTTCAGTTCCCCTTTTCTCCATACAAGGTTCTGGGTCCAAACCTTCAAAGCTTTTTGTGGAAGACAATGCCAAATCCACTTCCAATTCTTCTCTTTGTTTTAATAAATTGTCCGTTGTGGCCTTCTGTGCTGAGAGATACCCAAAATCAGAGTCCAATCTTGAAGTGACTTGGTCTGAGGCAGTCATGTTGCATATGGGTTTCTTATCCATAACGGGTATTAGAAGATCAGGGCTTATTTTTTGAGTGTCTCTTTGTGGCTTCTCCCACTGCGAGTTTTTCGCAATGGCCTGTTCTCCAGACTGAACTTCAGGTGTTTTGTTCATCATCATTGGAGGAAAAGCAGAATTGGCATCTCCAAGACAAGATGACACTGAGGCAGCCATGCTCTCATTTCTGAAGGAGTAAAGTATACCAAAGATTGATGTCAGAACAAAAAGGCTGGAGTGCTTTAGAAAGATGTTAAAAATCGCTGAACGAAACTTTTGCATTGCAAGTGTTAACATTGAACTTAGATGCATTTTTAAGACTATAGAATGGGGATTTAACTGACAGAGCACCACGGTACACTTACCCCGAATCCATAGTTACAGCTTCTTTTTTATGGGCCACTCCTATCCTTCCTATCGGTTTTGTGTCAGAGGTTTTAGCAATTTGAGGCAAGTGCAACAAAGGTTCCTGGAGTGATCTGGAAGTAGATTGGGGGTTGCTAGGAGAAAGGGGTTTATATTGAACAGGCTCTGGTTGGGCTATTGGATTCCCTAACTGAATGGTCATCTTGGACAAGTGACTTCTTTGTTTAACCAGATGCTCCTTGTTTTGCTCAGTTGCAGAAGTGACGGGAGGAAGTGTTGGTTGACTGTTCGGGAATGTCCTTGTTGGCCTTGATTCTGTTTGATCCATCTGTGTTTTTGGCATCTCAAAATAATTTAGCCCTGGGGCTACGGGTGTTCTGGGGCTAAGGGGCAGAAGTGAGGCCATGCTCTCAGGTCTGAGGGACAAACAAATGAAGATCAGAGTTATGACGTAAGGAAAGTCTCCGCCGAACTAATGCAGTCCATATCCAGGCCATATTTGCAGAATTCCACACAAGCAAATGAGCAATGTGACATGGAACTACAAAAAACATAAACCAAAGTCACGAACCAAACAAGTGTTTTGTGATAAATCACGGACGGAATGAACAGCAGCAGCCTTTTAAAACAGTACATTGAAACAATACTGTCAGATCACTTGGCACTTGCTACATCAACATGACTTTGACCATGATGCTTTTGTTTAAGTTTCAACGTAAAAAGAATCCTTTTTAAAATCCCATATTCTAGGCAATTTCACACGCAGCTGAACAAGCAGCACAATAAAACACATTTTTTGCAGTGCTGAAACATTTCCACAAGACTATAAGCAATACAAGCTGCTCAACAGAGGGCACCAGGGTCATGTTTGGCAACTCTGACTGGGCAAACCTTCGAGTGTAACAGAGTTTTCAATTTAACGTAAAAGAGTTCTCTATTTAACCTAGAATTCTTCCAAACATTCCCAGAAGAGCTTTCAAGCCAAACAAATGGAGAGTTCATTTGTTTGTAGGATGAAGGAGTCCTCTTTTAAGCTAAATGTCAAATGCAAGTCTACAATTTTCAGTCTTTTTGCTTTTGAAATTAATATTTGGCTCTTCACCGGCCACTCATTTACTTTAGCTCCACTATTTTGCACTGGCCAGGTAACATATAACTAACGTATGAGCAAACCTGGAAAACTAAAACAATTATCTGGAAACTGCACAAAGCTACAGAGTGGGGTTACTAGCGACCCTTTCACAGTACAGGGAGTCATTTGATTCAAGGATCATATGAATAATACTGCTTAACTCACACACATCACATCATTTGCTGTTTGTTCAGGCACACAATTTATTTATTTGTAGTCTTGTATCATATTGGGTATACCAAACCTCAGGAAAAAATATGGTCTTTTACTGGGATGAATCAAAATAAATCATCTCTAACCTCATCCCTGTAACACTGTAGTCTGCAAAACGAATAAGACTACATACTGCGGGCTGCCAGCTCCTACATTGAAACCACACAAGCCACCATTTTGACACAGTTAATAACTTTTGTAACTGCAGCAAACATCCCATGTTTGTTTAGATAGAAAAGGCTTTATCAAAAATACCAGACTGTATCTCTCAACAAACTTTATACTCATAGTCAGTGCGCATCTTCTTTGGCTTTGAATCAAAATATAGACCCACGTCCCTCAGTTGCCAAATGTCAGTATGGAACAGAACACAATACCATATGCACTGTGCAAATAATTTGTTGCCATGTATGACGAGACAGTAAAAGTTGTTAGCAGTAACATACATGCAGTGCGATTAATGTTTGATGGAAATCACATTACTAAAGGAATAATCTACCCATAAATGCTCTAACGTTGTTAAATACACATAGCAGCAATGTGCTTTGCATTTCCAGACAATATTTTGTTGTTTGACAATGTATTTTTTCAGTGTTCAACTAATCGATACAATCAATCACAATCAGTTGTCAAGATGTGACAGAAAGAAAAGTTTCATTGCTCAGCTAAATGGCATCACTGGGTTGTTTAGTTAAACTTTAGTCACATGTTGTTGTGCACCGTTGAAAGGAAACGTACCAGTAGCATCCGACCACATGTTTTCACACTAAACCCTCCCATGTTCACAGTTGTTGTTGAAAGCATTTCTTGAGGCAGGCACTACGTGGTACATTTCTATATAATAACTTCAAATCTCTCAGTTATCTTTGAAATAGTTTCCGTCTATTCTCCAATTCAGATGACATTATTAACCCATTTGTGCCCATGACTGAAATTAACTCAAAATCGGTCAAACCGTTTGGCTCAAAAGTGAGTTTTCCATATTTCCATTCTACCATTTTTTGAAAAAAAAAAAACAATAGTCCCATGTGCCCAAAGACTAAATATAGTATGACAAGAAAATGACTGTATCTGAGAAACTACAAGGAACACAATCAAGTATTTGGTATCTATGAACTCATAGCAAGTTGAATATCAAAGATATGCACACATATGCAGTGCAAAAAAAATTTCATATGGAAAACATTTAATAGACACAATTTTAGCGTTCGTCTTCATTTTTCAAACATCCTGACTTTGACCATTAATAAAAGTGTGATATTTCATGTGATCTAAAAAATTCAGAGTTCAAAGTTGTACTGTTAGATACTTGCCCAAAGTATGTCCATACCAAATTTCAAGACGTTCGACCAATCAGAACAAATGTTGTGACATTTTTCCTTATCATACTAAATATATTCTTTGGGCACAAATGGGTTAAAAACCTTCTCAAGACTCAGTGAACAGTATATCAATTTTCTTAACTGATCATTTTGTCTTTTGTGGACCTTTTTTTCATTCTAATTTGCTGCTCTTGTGTTTGTCAGCATCCTGCCTGTCACATATTATGTGCTAAATAATTTTCTGAAGCACTTTGTTACTTTTATCTTGAAAAGTGTTTTGTAAATAAATCAGAACTTCAAGGTCCTCTTACTCCTATCACATGTTCTTCATCAGTGATTACAGTTCTCAAGACAGCTCCACCCACTGATGATGAAAGTATCCTCGGTTGTTATGAGCAAACTACTCATTTAATACATCTGACACCACAAATTGATGTTATTAACAGTGTTGGAGTATCTGAGGGTAGATTTCTCCTTGACATCCATGCCAACTAGACCATATTAAAAAAAACACCAAACCCGATAAAAAGCAACCTTTTATATTTACTCACCCTGCTGATGCCTTAAAAACCTCAACTCCAAAATGTGCATCTCTTTTCTGCTCTGAAGCCCTGGATGACTGGCTGGCCGGCGCTCTGGGATCAGGAGCTGAATATACAAAAAGCAATATAAAGTTAGCCGTGTAGTCACTGCATATACAGTAGGTGTCACTTTAGTCTACTCGTTGTGTGTTCACGCTCACTTGTAGGTGACGTATTCTGGTTGTCCTCTTCACTCAGCGTGCTCAACTGTCTTTTGAATTCTGAAACGAAAGAAGAGCACAGAAGAGATTTTACATGATGAGCTGTAAGTTAATGTTCATATGCCACCACACCAGCACAGCAGCTGCTGCTTTAATGTAAACAACCAGCAGAGGGAGACATGTGCTTGTATATTGGTGGGGTTTAGTCACTCAGTGTTGATGCTAATTCTAACCAAGCAGGAACATGGTTCCTTTTTCTGTACCTGCTTCTTGGTCAACGTGGGAGGTTGTGGCAGTTTGGGATATATGAGGCTGAGAAGAAGGAGGAGGAGGAGAAGACCCAAAGAGCACAAGAGCAGAAGAAGAACTTAAAGAAGGAGGTGAGGGCGCCTCTACTGTAGGGGTGACCTGGGGTCTCCAGGAAGGAACATATCCAGACCCTCCCTGAGGTTTCTGCTCCAAAGACTGACCAGTGGACAGAGAGACTGACGCTGACAGAGAGGAAATAGGGCAGAGGGATGATGGGAAGGAAGAGAAGAGTAGAGGGAACGGAAGGTGGAATATTAATGACACATAACTGAAGTATGCTGCAGGCATTTCACTTAGCACAAAGAGGTGAGAGGGAGAGCAGGTAGTGCAGCACATGATGAGCCAGAGGCAAAAAAAAAGGCATGGGATGGACACAGATCAGGGTTTTAAAGGAATACTTCACCCACAAAATGATTATTGTATAATAACTGCTCACAATGTGTTTAAAACTTTGTTTTTCGTGCGTGCCTCCACGGCGAACAAAGACTCAAAAAACGGAGAAAACTCTTGATGAATTGAAGTAAATGGGTTGCGTTATAATACCGTTATAATCACTGTTATAATGCATAATAATGTGATTATTCTAAGTGGCCATTGGGTGCTTTAAGTAAAGTAATGAAATCCCTGAGGTATAGACACATATAAAACATTACAAGCTGGTTAGAAGTCACTAGAAGTGCTGATTGTTTGCTTTAAGTAAAGTGAACAAAATATCATTAAATCTATGCAAGAACAATGACCAGCAATTATGACGTTTTATGAAACTTGACGTCATTATAAAATGCCGTATAATGTGCTTATTGATGATTGTTATAAATAATTATGAGTGCTTATAGCTATAACTATAATTATACAGTGCTATGAGTCGATGTGCTATGCTTATAATTCATTATAGACATGGGCGTGGGAAAGTGTTACAGAGAACTCTGCTGCCTGTTTTATAATATCTGACGGTGCACAAACATAGAAGACGTTGTTTGCACTCTCGTTTGCTCACATGATGCATGTAAAAGTGATTTGCTGGATATTTGGTTCCTACTGAAGATATTTTTCTCCTTCTCGCTGGTCACTGTAGTTTTTAGGAAACAAACAGGAGGAAATAGTGGATTTGTGGGGGGACTACTTTCAGCGGCGGATTAATCCACATTTGGTGCTCTAGTGAGTATTTATGGCAGCAGGACTAAGTCAGAATGAACTACAGTGTGTGTGTGTTAATGGTTATAAAGGAACATGTCACTCAGTGCAACGGTGTGACTCATTGATGTGGTTTAGGACAACAATGGAGCTCTATGGCACAGAAGAAGAGATATCAGGCTTTGATACACACACAATACTTGTTAGTAGGTCAGTGCATTGTTTGGTTTGTTCTCATGTAGGATCAGTTCATAAAGTGTTTCATCCACACCAACTGCTTACAGCATGAATACCCAGCAAAGTCTTTACATTATGGCTGTCAAAGTTAACCTCGATAATAACACGTTGACGCAAATTCGTTTTAACGCCACTAATTTCTTTAACGCATTAACGCAACTTGCAATTTTTAGGTTGTAGCGGGCTCAGTTTTAAAGCTCGAGTGACGATATATGGTATCATATGAAACTAACTTACGCTAAATTTTAGCGAGGAAAAACTGTCATGGCCATTTTCAAAGGGGTCCCTTGACCTCTGACCTCAAGATATGTGAATGAAAATGGGTTCTATGGGTACCCACGAGTCTCCCCTTTACAGACATGCCCACTTTATGATAATCACATGCAGTTTGGGGCAAGTCATAGTCAAGTCAGCACACTGACACACTGACAGCTGTTGTTGCCTGTTGGGCTGCAGTTTGCCATGTTATGATTTGAGCATATTTTGTATGCTAACTGCAGTACCTGTGAGGGTTTCTGGACAATATCTGTCATTGTTTTGTGTTGTTAATTGATTTACAATAATAAATATATACATACATTTGCATAAAGCA